>JAMJFZ010001133.1:18207500-18350000 GCA_026225945.1 Cricetomys ansorgei
TATATGTGTATTTAAACTGCGGTTGCACAATGTGCCCCACATGATCTCAAAATCAGGTTGGACCAGACCTCACCTGGCCAGCTTCTACAGTGCTGGCAGGTCAGTGGGCTTGGAGAATGGATGGGGCCATGACATTCATGCAGAGATGGCTGTCCCTGAGATGGGCTTCCTAGAGGGGGAAAATGAAGCACACAGATTTCTCACAGTAGAGAAAATTATAATCATTTGGCAGAGGGGTAAGGACACTGGAGCACAGAATATGATGTTTAAAGAAACGTGCTAATGTCCTGGCGTTGTGGGGCATACCTACCATCCCAGCACTCAGGAGGCTGAGGCTGGAGGATCATGAGCTCCAGCCCAGCCTGGGCTCCATAATGATAGGGCTACCCTATCTCAGAAAGCAAACAAACCAATAAAAAAATATAATGTTGTAATAATAATAATACCAATTGAATTACATGTGAAGTTTTAATAGACTAGAAAATCACACAATTTTAAAACATGGGTCCCTATATTTCAGAGCCCTGGGTTCAAACACGAGTCTATCACTTAATCTTGGGAACATTATCCAAACTTCACAAGCCTTGCTTCTTGTTTGTAAGGTGGAGGTGATAGGTTACCGTGGATACTAAATGAGTTATTACATTTAAGTGGTGAAATTAATGTCCTCCATATAACAGGTGTCACAGTAGCTTAGCAAACACGGTGTGAATTTGAATATAAGCAAATAATTAGGGTGAAAAATATCATTAAAATCAGCCAGATTAAAAGAATTATTTATTCATCTACTCTATAGTATCAAAAAATAACATACACATGCATGCGTGTGTCTTCATACATATGTGTGTGTGCACTGATACAAATACCCCTATTTTATAGCTTACAAGCCAGGGCTGGGTCTAGAATTCAGAGTTTGATTACTTGGCCCCTAATTCAGTACTGGCTGAATGCCCATGCAACCCAAAGAGAGGCTTTGAAAGATTTTTATATTGCTTTGCACTTTATGGGGAGACACGCACCAGCCAAGTCCCAGAAGGAAAGATTGAGTGTGGTTCAACAGAAGTTTTTTAGACAGCAGTGGCAAACCAACATTAGACACTAAAATTAATCTAGTGGGCTGGAACTTCCTTAACAAGAATAGAAGTCTCAGTACAGTGCATATGTCGGGAGAAGCAATTGCCATGCACACCCCTGGGCTTGCTGGGCAAATCTATTTCTTATAGTGGGTCACTTTTAAAAGTTCCAAACACAGTCTATAGCCCAACCACTTTAAGGCTCCTCTTCATCGGCTGTTACTTCCTCAGCACCTGCCCACCCAGGACCATTATCAACTGAATCCATTTATGCCATGCTTGTCTTGTTCCCCATTTAGAAGCAGCAGCATCGGCACACTCCCCATATACAATGAACACACACAACCAATAAATGCTGGTCAAGTGAACGATACTCGAATTATAGTCCCATACCCAGAAGCCTCAGTCAAGACTCAGTCAAGCCCTCGATGATGATCTGTTGTTTTATCAACTACTATGATCAGGGCTTTCTGATACCATCTTTCTGATACTGCCCCTCAAGAAGGACCACCATCCTCTGAATGCAGATGCAGACACTGGGCTCCAGAAGAGTTATTAAACTTTCCCATGATCATATGTCTGCCAGTATCTCTGTGACCTGATAGTACTTGCCCTGCCCAATCTAAGAACATGTCTGTATTCTCCTCTGGCCAAAACTGTGGCCTAAGTGGACCTGTGGCCCATTTCTGTGATACCACGAACTCAAGATGAAAGTGTGGGATAATGTCATTGCAAGGTCCTGGATTCCTGCCTAAATCATTAGAGTTACCTACCCAGGTTTCTTAGTCAGGGTTACTATGGCTGTGATGAAACACCATGACCAAAGCAACTTGGGGAGGAAAGGGTTTATTTCACTCACAGTTCCATATAGCATTCATCATCAAAAGCAGTGCTGGTAGGAACTCAAGCAGAGCAGAACTTGGAGGCGGGAGCTGATGCAGAGGCCATCGAGGAGAGTTCTTTACTGGCTTGTTCAGCTTTCTCTTTTATAGAACCCAGGACCACCAGCCCAGGGATGGATCCACCCACAGTAGTCTGGGCCCTCCCCTAATTGATCACTAATTAAGAAAATACCTTACAGACAGATCTTATGGAAGTATTTTCTCCTCTCTTATGACTCTAGCGTGTGTCAAGTGGACATAACTAATCAGCATCCCAGTCTCACTTCCCAGGGGACAAAGCAATCAAGACACATGTCCCTTTAAAGCCCCAGAGAAGTGGCTAGCCATGGCAAGGTGGGACCTCAGAGCATGGCTGTCCTATTTCACCTTATCCAACTTCAGTGACATTTGAGTGACATGAACACATGGGGACTCTCATCAATGAGAGAGGACTGAGGACATAATGAGACACGTGTCACGCTTCTACGAACCTGGGGTTGGTGCAGACAAGCCATGCCACAGTGTGGCACAGACATGCCTCTACTTCAAACCCCCCAGAGTTGCAGCAGAAGCTCCAGAGGAGGCAAATGGAAACCTGGTCTGCAGACAGCTACCAGCCCAGAGAGGCTTGCTCAGAGATAGCAAGACTGCACAGCAGCCTGGTTGCCCAGTGGTGGAAGGAGCAGGTACATATCATGGAGAGCAGAAGACCAAGCTGCCAGGTGTGAGGGGAAAGCAAATTCTGCCTCACCCACCCGCAGGCTATTGTCTAAGAAGGGACCTAGAAAGCGCTCCTCGTAACAGGGGCACACTGCCCCTGGTGACCTTTCTCAGTGTCGCAGTACTGACAAAGCAAGCAGTCTGTAACTTGGCCAAGAGAGCAGGAGAATGGCCAAGAGTCCAAAGGTGCCTGAGAACAGAACACAAAGTCTTTAAAGCATCTATTAATGTTCAGACAGTGTGATTACTTTGTCCTTTCCTCATCCCCCCTCATATCCATTTCCCTACTCATTTATATACCAACCATTATGTCCATTTATTCACCCTGACTACCCAAATACTTATCCATCCTAATCATTCACTCATCCATCCTGCCAACATGCCCACTAGGCAAGCCACCCATCCACCCATCCATTCATTCACTCAACTATCCATCCATCCACCCTTCTGTGCATCCATCCATCCATCCATCCACCTATGCAGCTATCCACCAATTTATCTGTTTATTATTCACACATCATGTATTAAGCATCAGTTCCATGCCCACCTTAAGGGTCACCTCATTATAGAATACATCCCCAATTGACATAACTAAATTATAATTATCATGTATCCTTCTTAGTATTTTTGTTTGATATCTGACTTATGCTTACAAGGGTAGTTTGACTATGTCCCCTCTACATAATGGAATTAAATTGAACTAAAGGCGCTAATTGAAATAATCATTATGTTACTACTTATTGAGAACTTGTCATGCCTCTGGTTATTGGCTGAGTACTCAAAAGACTCTCAGTCTAGACTTCATAGGCACCTTGTGCTATAAAAGCAAGGCTGGGGATACCCAGGCCTGTCCATTCCTTGCCTCTGCTCTTGGGAACAGGAGAGAGCTAAGGAGGGGCATCTGTGCTTCATGCACTCCCATTTTCCTCCTATCTCCAGAATAAAGTGATCCGTTTTCTACCTTTCACAATCATTATATTTCTCCTTCAGGATCCTCAAGGGATTTCCCTGAAGCTTAGCCCTTTTACATATAAAATAGAAGCTGAAGGAGCAAAACTGGGAAATGACAAATTTGACCCCCACCAAGTCAACTCCATCTTAACTCACAGGAATTCTAGGGGATTTTCATCATTGTTGTTTTTGGTTTTTCTTTGCAGACATGACTAAAAGCACTGTTTCCTTTGCTCCTTTATTCCCTCTTAGGAAGGAAGCAGATACTTGGACTTCCCCAGAGAAAGACAAATCTGCTTCCATCCCTGTGTTTGTATGTGTCTCACCTGAGAGAGACAAACAGGTAAATTCCTTTAGGAGCACTTTCTCTGATACTATAATCTGAGGTCCAGCACTCATTCCAGATCCAGACATGACCTATCCCCTGTAACTTCAGTTCTGGACAACCTCAGAGCACCAGCGGGTCTGCAGAATGGGAAAAATGAGCAAGCCTACAAACTGTTCCCCTTACTGGGATCTTTGTTGAGATCCTGAGCCCCCTTAGCCCCTAGCAGTCCTATTTGGGTCCCAAGTACCAGTTCTCCTCCAGCTATCCTCTAGCCATGACTTCCCAGATGGGCTAGGAGGGCCTATGGTCCCAAGAGATGTGTCTAATGTGCACCCACCCTCTTCTCACATACCTCACAATGAGTACCTGTGATCCTCAAATTACCAGCCCAAATACCCTAAGACTTCTTCCAGGACCTGGACAGCCCTTCTTGAGTTCACCAGAAAGCAAATAACACTGTCACTGTGTACAGTCCACATCCAAGACAGCCAAGAGATGGTTCACGGTGGACACGACACAGAAATTCAAGCAGAGACAGACATGTGTGCACACAAGTTCCCTTGCCACGCAGATTCCAGCCAGGAGAAAAAAACAGAAATAAAAGAAGCAAGTTGCTATTGCAGAAATATGGCATTCATCTTTGCTCCTTCCCCAACTCCTAAAAACTATGGGTGCCCATTTTTGTTGTCCTGGCATAAAACCTTCACCCTTGGGCTTCCGGCCCCCATAGGCTTTCCCAGGTCTTTCCATGACCTACATTGGCTACCGCTCCAGTTGTCAGTCATCTTAAAACACAAAACACTGTTCAGATCCTGTCCTCATCTCCACCCAACCTGGGGTGAAAGCTTCATCAACACAGAACCAAATCTTCCTGTTATCCACAACCTCCTTTCTACCTCAGCACCTCCTTTCCTTTCTCTCTGTACCCAGGTACATAGCCTGGACCACACCAGCCTCCAAACCTTTCCTACCTTGCCTCTGTAAAGTACCCAAACCAGACTATTCCATAGCTGGGATACATCCTGCTTCTGGCAAGCCAGACTATTCCATAGCTGGGATACATCCTGCTTCTAGAAAGCCAGTTCTAGGTGCTACCATGTTCAGGTTTGCCTCCTTTTGAGGGTTTCTGTGCCCCAGGGTCTCCCAGGAAGAAATTAACCAGGTGGCTTTTCTCTCTTCTGTCCTGAAGTCTGCCTATTCCTCGATACCATAAGCCCTTCATGAGAAGGACTACAGCTTACTGTCTTTGACCCAATACCACGTGTGACACACGGAGAGATAGCAAGAATGAAAGTGGCATCTGAGACTGGAGTTCCTCCCACCCAGTAATCACCACTGAGCCATTATAGAAGACAGCAAAGTAAGAGCTGATTTGAGTTCTGAACTCTTTGGAAAAGCCCACTTGGACTCTCAAGAAGAGAGTTGATGGAGTAAGACAGGACAAACAAACGCAGAGAGAGCATTCACCCTGCACCAGACTTAATCTTGACTGGCTGGGTGTTCCCAATATAAAATTCTCAAATATGAAATGCTCCAATTCTGAACCTTTTTGAACACAGAGATGATGATCAAAAAGTTCAGTTTTGGATGCATTTCATATTTCACATATGTATGAGCTATGCAAATTTCCCCAAATCTGAAACACATTTGTACTCAAGCATTTTAGACAAAGCAGACCAAGCCCATACTAGGAGAACACTCTCACAATCGTCCCCATTTTACAAATGAGGAGAGACACAGAGAAATCCCATCACAGATGCAGAGAGTCAGACACAGTGGGGCCACTCCCTCGTCCACTAGAGGAGAGTGCTGACAAGATCAGAGAAGGGTAAAGAAAGGTCTTGCTTGCATCCCAATCTTCTGAGAGCTGCGCAAGAAATGCTCCAAGCAAGGGCTCTTCTGATTCCTTTCCTCTGCTAATTTCAGGCACACTGAGCACTGACTTGAAGAGAATCAGCAGAGCCAATGATAAATCTCCCTCTTCTAAAAACCTGCAATGCAGACAACAGAGGGCTACACCTGACCCTGAGCTTTGCTGGTGGCCTTGCTTAGAATGTCCACTCCAGCTCTAGGAGAAACCGGCACCTCCTGCCCAGCTCTGTCCATAGCTGTGGTCCAGCAAAGGTTCTTCTGTGCTAAACTGATGGACCTAAATGTATGTGTCACATACTTCTGACAACAGCCCCGTGCCAAGGATAATACTGATCTCTCCATTTTACAGATGGGGACACCAAGGCTCTGAAGAACAGAACCACATGCCAACACCAGTAGACTATGCGCTGGGAACTCAGAGCTGTAACTTCCCCAGTCCTTCCTCCAACATGTATTTTCCATCTTTTTGGTTACCTTTGCATTAGCTCTCTAGAAAATATATGGGTTTAGCAGGAAAGGCTAATTAGAAGTCAGGGTCTATAATTAGCATTATTCACTAATGGGAAAGTTCCCTCTTCTCTGGACCTACAAGGAAGATGACAAAGGGCTACATGTGACCCTGAGCTTTGTCAGTGGCCTTGCCTGTGATGCCCCCTCCAGCTCCAGGAGGGGCTGGGGCATCCAGCCTTGCTCTGTCCACAGCTGTGGTAGAGCAAACTGTGGGTTCCGTATCTGACTCTTGCTGCCACCCTGTGACGAACAGTGGCAATGGCAGGCAGGAAAACACTGAGTTAGCACACAGGTTAGGGACAGGGGCCCCTGACATTGAGACACCTCCAGTGAATCCCTCAGCATCCTGTCTGTCCCTAAGAATGGGCAGTTCAGCGAGACCTTGTAGGTTGGATATGTTCCTGGTCCCCAGAGAAGCACATGCCAGCCACTGAGTGTTGGTACCAAGGAAAAGGAGATGGCAGCAAGAACAAGGCTTCTTAAAGGCCCCAAGGACAGCTGACCTCCTTTGCCGAGGCACGTAGGTTGTATTCCCTCTCAAGGGCAGGCCCCAAGGCTCCCAACAGGTGCTTAGATGCACAGTAGAAACCAACAGAGCCCTTGGTGATGCCAGCTGCCCCGCTGTTGCCAGCACCATCCGCATCCCTTCTGTGGGCTCTGTAAGGGGCTCCGCAGTGTGCTCACCACACCCTCAGGAGAAGTGTGTCACAGAGGGTGCCCTCCAGCAGGCCCCAACCCCATCATTCGGCTCTCCTGCTCTGCTCTTTCCCAAATACAATCTGGGGTAGGAGATGCATCTGATTTCATTTCTCTTGGAGCCAGAGGGAAAAAAAATCCCAGTGTTCTCCCCCTCCCCAATCATACCGCAGTCCTCTCCTTGGGAGAATTAAATGGAAAGCATGTGAGTCCATGCTGTGGCGAGTAATTATGGGCTCAGTCATCCTACGCTGTTGTCAGGAGTACAGTGTCCCTCACTTCAGGTTCAAGCTAATTAAGCTCCTTCTCCCACTGCCATCTCCTCCAGGGCTCACTGATGAGATTATGGGACCCTGAGCGAGGGACACAGCCTGTACTGCAGCTGCCCCATCTGTAGGGCAGGCATGCTAGGGGCTAGTGAGACCGAACGATACAACCCACGCTTGAGGCACAGCTCTTGGCTCCTCTCGGAGAAAACTCTGTAAAAATGCTAGTTTACATATCAGGTGCTGATAGGAACCAGATGGGGACACGAGTCACAGCCCGCCTACTGCTGTCAGAGGAGAGGTCAGGCTAGACTTCCCTAGCACTCAAACGTTCTCCGCAGAGGAACCGTGGTGCAGCCTCCAGGACTACTCCAAGGGGTTTTTCAAACAGAAAATGGGATCCTTAATTTCTCCTCAGCAGGAGAAAGGGGAAGTCTCCCTGCCAGACTGGAAACTGCTTCTACTGAATGTTTCCTTCCATTAGAGAGAAGAGATTTACATAACACAATAGTAGCATCCCTGGCAAGAGAAACCGGGTCAACTGAGCAGCCTACCAGTCTTGGGCATGAGTCACCCAGGGGTAACCAAGAGGTCAGACTCAAGAGTGGGCCCTGTTAGGCTCTCGCACAGTTGGCCACCTGCTCCCTGGATTCCTTCTGTTTGACACAGAGTGAAATACGAGAACCCTCCAAGGGCTGAGAATGATAAGCCCTGTTCCCCTTATCTTACAGGGAAGGCAGAGAAGTGGTCACAGGAGACCGTAGAGACCTTCGTGGTGGACCCGCAGAGGCTGGAGGTCTCGGTCCCCACACACAGCTTACAAAGAGCCCTCTGGCCACGCCACCATCACTTCAACCTTCTTCCAGGCGGAGGCAGACAGCATCCCATGACTTAAAATAAGGCTCCGATTCTGTTCCTTGCCTAAAGGCAGACTCCCACACGCCATGGTTTCTGTCATGGGCTACCTGGTTGCATCAAGGGTCCTGTGGCTCTCGTGCTCACTCATGAAAGGGACTCTGATTCCTTATGTTCCTGAGTCAGAACAAAAGTGGGAACATTCTAAGGCTGCCTTGATCCTTCTCAAAGAGGGAGGAGGAGAAAAAGGAGGGAGAGAGGACGGGAAGGAGAGACTTGATCATAGATACTGCTGTCCTGCTGCTGGTCCTGTGTAGATGGAAGGCTAACTACTCACCTACAGTTCTCATGACAGTGGGAAAGGTGGAGGAGCCATTCCAGGGAGGCTTAGCTTCATCCATCATCTCTGGATGTGCCAGGCTGGGTTCTGCACCAGACCTCGTGCTCAAGAACTAAAGGCCAAGGTCACCTACAGTATAGTGGAGGACCAAGCCAACAAAAAGTCAACCAACAAATTTGTAATTCAGTTACATTCAGGACCAGTCACAGGGGTAGAAGTGCTAGGTGCCAGTCTTCAGGTGGGGGTTTTAATGCCTCTGCTCAAGCAAGAGCCTGAGTCAAGACTGCAAGGTTGTGGGCTTGCTAGGAAAGAAGACTATCCCATCCCTAGCCAAGAATCAGGAAAGTGTGTCCATTTAAATAATAATAACTAGAAATCCCAGAAACATAAAACAATAGGGACATTGAAAAGTGGAAACAAGCTAGAGGATTAGACCAAGCTAAAGAGAAGTAAGAAGTTCTAACCTCCACACACAGGGAGAGCTGAGAGCTGTGAGCAGAGCTAGGGAAAGAAGAAGTATAGACTCCTCCCCAGTGGGAAGCAGAGGTCCTCCCAAAGAACAGCTGCCTGTCAATGCTTCACCAGGCTCACCTCAGTCACTCAGTTCTGTGCCCTGCTCCGGTCATTAAGGATACAGATGGGCAAAGCCAGCTCCTATTTACAGAAGCCTCGTTTTGGAGCCCAGAATCCCAAGCCCCAAGCCTTGATCCCCCAGGGAAATGCAGACATACAACACAGAGCCAGGCCTTGCTCTTAACAACCAACTCAGCACTGACAAAGCCCCTGGAGTCACTCCGTGTCTTGTAAACTTCAATCATATGAAATGGCCAGATAGTTCCTAAAGGAAACGGGCAGTCCTTCGTGGTACCACACCCTTCTGTCTTCGTGCTGTCATCAAGCAGCTTGTAGCTTGATATCCAATAGGTCCTAGAAGTTCAAGTACAGGCAGCCAGATTGCTTCCAAACGTTAATGCAACCGCCTAGCCCCAGACACTGTGTGTAGCTTAAGCTCACATCTGTAAAGATCTGCATTTACTCTAGAGTCTAGGCATCATGGCATAATTACCTTATTTTAATTAGCTGTTGTTAATTCCTGTTATTACTGTTACCCTTAATTTATTTGACTGCTAAAATGAGGGCATTGGGGAGCTGAAGGAGGCAGTTTGCTCTCTCTTAGCCAACTATTACATCATAGTTTATCTTTTTAAAGCCAGTTTTAAAAAACAGTGCAAGCCGATCTAAAAATCTCTAGCTGTAAGGGTTGCGTAAGCAAGTAGTAACAATGAAGAAAGATACCCTAAGATCTTTTTTCTAAACCTGATAAAAAAAAAATCTCCAAAAGAAATACAACCCATCTGTAGAATATTTTAAAGCATAATTTGTAAGAATAGTTTTAAAATCATCCAAATCCCTATAGTCCTACTGTATGAAGGCTGGTATAAATAGTGAGAATAATTAAATAGAAGTTGCTATTACTGAACCTTTACTGTTTAATTCTACCCTAAACATGACATACATGACTTTACTTAATCCTGATAACAGTGCCAATGCATGGATTTTATTTTTCCCTTAGTAAAGTCAACCCCAGCAAAGTTGAATGCCTTGCTTACGTCCACATAGCCTGTGAGTAGCCAAATCAGTACCTGAACCAAGTATGTGGTTCTAGGACCCGGCTTTAAGCTCCACATGGGCTGTTTCCATGTGTAAGGAGGAATGGCTTGATCATAGAGCTGCTATGAAGGCTGAGTGACTATATGTCTATTCGTTGGGTATTTTAAACACTGTCAGCTCTTAGTGAATGCCCAATAAACAGCTGTACGCTGTCTCCAGAAGCATCATCATGATCGTCACTAGCATCAAGCTTTGTGCTAGGGAGCCACAAAGAAGATGGAAAAAAGCAAAAGGGCCGCAAAGAGTCTGTGGAGATCAGGGAAGAGCCTTAGCATCACCAAACAGTCAACTAGGTGCCAAGATCAATTGGGACGGTCTAAATAATATTCTAAAGGCAAAAGGAATGAGATGGAAGATGGCAGAAGCAACTGAGAATCCAGCACTGAGCCCCTAGCAGCATGGGAACTCACATTATAGGCTGGGAAGACCTAGAAGGCAGCAGGCTGCAGGGCCCAGGGCAAGAGATTGAGGTTGTAGGAAGAAGAGAAGCCCAAGGAAAAGAGACTGCACAGGGTGAGTTCTGGGGTTCAGGCACAGCTGACACATGGCCCAAGTACATCCCCAAAGGGAAGGCTAGACCAGCATGGGTAAGGAAGTATCATAAATGCCTCAGGGTCTCCTGGCTGGCCTCTGTGTGTCACTTCCTACTTTCCCCTCCAGTCTCAATGGAATTCTGTCTGGTTAGCAAAGCCTCCTTTGACTCCAGACTTGGACTCCAGAGCTGGGCCTCGAGTTACCTGCTGTCAGCACTGCTTTGGGTATCAGAGAGGCACCTGCATGCACTGATCTAATCATGTGAGAAATTCCTGATTCCCGCACTAGACCGTGTCATCCATGAGGGCGAGCAGGCTCTGTCTTGCACTGCTTGTCCCTACAACCTCAGGAGCAGCATGATTCCTGAGGCAGAGGAGCAGGTTGAAAAACTGCTTGAGGAATGACTGATGGACGGATGAACCACCAAGTACAGACTATCTTTTCGTGCGCTTGCCAGAGACCAACCATGGTCCAAGGCAACAAAGTTCCCTCTGGAGATGCCCTCCACCTTCTCCCTATAAACGAAATGGAGAAATGGAGAAAGAATGCGTTATTGATGTATTTTGACATCCTGGGCTAAAAGCTGTTATAAGGGAGGAAAGTACTAATAGCCATCATCTCTCAAATTGATATTGCACTGTTTGAGGGCTGAGTCCAAGGACTTCTATAACGAACAGAACGTGCTCCTCTTCCCCCTCTACCCCTGCCCCTCCTCCTCCTGCCTGCTTCCAGCCGAATGGGGTCTAAGAAAGAACACCAACAGAACAGTGTCACAGCCCACTATAATAAGGATGTGATGGTCTCACAGGGAGAGCTAGGGGAGTTTAAGGCACCATCGCATACCGAGAACACATGTAGAAAAACCTTTCCCTTCCCAAGCCCAAGAAAAAATACCTCAGATGGAGCTTTGATAGTAGTTACGGACTACTTCAATTTTCTACAGGCATACCAACAAGTTAGGGAGGCTTTTCTCAGAGAAAGGGGGGTCACCAGCATGCCATTTCACCCAAGGGAAAGAACTAATCAAATTAGTTTCTAAACAACCATGAAGTTACATCTAATATGATACATCTTCTTTGGGTACGCACACGTATGCATGCATCACATACACTCATATAAGCACGTGCACGTGCGCACACACACGCACGCATGCACGCACGCACTTTACCTGAGGAGCACAATGAACAGAGGAGCATTTATCTGCCAGTAGCTAACAATCACAGTTGAGAACAGGGCAACCTCAAGTGAACCTGTCTTTTCCCTTTTGATCTTACTGCTTTCAGCCGATAAAGTTCATTCATTCTCCACAAATATCTGTGGACAGCTATTGAAGCCAAAACTACAGCAACAACCAAGCCAGACAAAGATCCTGTTCTGGAAAGTAGACGTTCTTGAGGTGATCTTGGGATGAAACAATGCCACTGACCATGGAGAGTGGTTATATGACTGACTCAAAGAGATTGAAAATTGAAATAATGCTTGCTGCTATTTGTTGACTTCCAGATACTGAGTTGAATCTTATCCTCAGATCTAATTTATATGCACAACAGTTCAATGCAATAGAGGTCATTTCAAGATGAGGAAGACAGAGCTAAGAAACTGTGCGAGGCTAAATCCTGTCCCCAAGTAGAGCCAGGATTTGAGCCCATGACCAGTTGCTAGCCTGGTGAAGCTCATTCTCTACCCCATTGTTGCTGTAGGGCTCTTCTCAGAGACATTGCTTCTGTGATGTACATGTCCCTTCTCCTGAGTCATTCAAATTACCACTCTCTTTCCCCAGCTCTAGCTTGGGCTGTGAATACAGCATACTTGTTGAATCTAGACTAGATTTTTTTTTTTAATTTGGCAGCTTAAAGCAATTAATGTCATTTAGTCAAGCATGTTATTAAGTCAACATTCAAGGAAGGGTGGATCAGGAGAAATGAATATACCAGGTTATATAAATGTCAATTTACTCACTGCCTAAAATATCACAGAACGCCATCATATGTCAAATATTTTAGTCCCGTTATTCTTGCCTTTTACATTCAGAGACGATTCCATTCTCATACACATCTCTAGGAACGAGGCTATGGTACAAGGATTCCTAGGGGAGAACATCAGCAGAAATGTAGAGAATTTTCACTAAAACTGAGTATCACTTCTGCCTCCCTGCATTCTGGAGCTGTTTTAATCCTTTCTTGGCCATTCAGCTAAGCCCTCCCTGATGAATCTGCTGCCAGACTACAAAGCTAGGTAGAGCCAGCAGCAAATCTACATCTCCCTTTCCTCCTGCAGGCACCAGGTGTAGACAAGGCAGAAGCAAAAGATGTTGGTAAGGAGGGGTGAAAGCTAGGATCAAATGAAATAAAGAAAGGATAACTGACCTGAGCAGACTGGAAAATGAGGTCTGATCTCCTGCCCTCTAGAACCCAAAGCACTCAGCACTGAAGGACCTTTGAACTCTATCACATGCAGACCCAAGAAAAAACAAGGTCCCCAGGTCCTCGGTTTCAGAACTGTAGACCAGGGTTCTCTGTAGTTGTTCACAGCTGTGGCTCACCAAGAGGGCAAGGAGGCACTTTCATAGGTCTAAACTCTGCCAGACCTCCACAGAGGGAACCACCATCAGGGCAAGAGCCCTGGACAGTGTAACCCCAAGCATCTGAACTCAGGTGTTTTTATTGATTCCGAACTCCTCAGGTGCAGATCATAAGCAATCAAACAACACCCCCCCACACACAGAAATCCAGCACCTGCAGATAATACAAAAGGCCAAGGCCTATGCATTCCTTTTTCCAACAGTGTAAAAAAACAATTATTTTAAACACAACTGAAAATAAACTTCCACAACAGCTCTGCGTTTTCCTATATGGAAACTTTCATCTAGCGACGTAGTGCCAAAACAACTAAAAGAAGGGGAAACCTGTATCTGGGTGGCAAGAAGAGATATTCTAAGAAAGAGGTAGGTGATTTATAGAACATGTAATGATCACATTCACATCAGGGTGGAGCCCTCCAAGATACTGGCCTCTTCCCACCCTTGCTTCAGGATCTTGGCCAGGTTCCCTCACATGCTTCATGAAGCTGGTACACACTTCAGTGGCTCCTTGCAAGGCTAACTGAAAGGATCTTTTCCACACTAATCACTTGTCATGAGGCACTACCTCAGGCCACATTCTGTCACACAAGGCATAGTTCTTGACTTCAGAAAGGTACTGAAGACGTGCAAATAATCATCCAATAGTGAAAATCCCACATGTGGCTGATGCTCCGAGGAGGCAGCAGCCAGGACAACACGGGTGCCAAATCACTGCGCAGGTTATGCAAGCACACAGCAACATTTACATTTTCCAGAGACAACTGCCCAGTCTGCGTCCCCTGAAGTCCACTCTTCTACTCTTCCTCCCATCTTCTAACAACTCTTCCACGTTGTCTCTCGTACTATCTCCGTATCTCCTCCCTAACAGCAGCAAGGGAAAGCAAATGCAAGCATAGTTAAAAATGCAGGTGCTTCTCCACTTATGATGTGGTGGTACCCAAGAAAATGATGATGTTCTGTGATATTTTAGGCAGTGAGTAAATTGACATTTATATAACCTGGTATATTCATTTCTCCTGATCCACCCTTCCTTGAATGTTGACTTAGTAACATGCTTGACTAAATGACATTAATTGCTTTAAGCTGCCAAATTCTTTTAAAAAATCTAAGTTGTAAGTTGCAAGTATGTAGTATATCTAACACCATGGCACGGTATAGCTCAGTAACACAATATGCTCTAGAACAAGGCACCTCAGATAAATAAAATAGGTATACAAGTCAAATGACCACTGGGATCAAATCATAAGGAAATTTATTTTTAAAACAATTATTTGGTGTGTGTGTGTGTATATATATATGTGTATACACATATATGTATACACACACACTATATATGTATATGTATATATGTATATAATATATATACTATACATATTATATAATATATAATTATATATAATTATATATATAAGTATATAATATACATATATATGTATATGTATATAATATGTATATGTGTATATGTATATAATATGTATGTGTATATGTATACGTTTATCTATATACACATATATGTATATGTACACCATTTACTTAAGATAGATGTGCTTATTTATTTTTATGTAAAAAAATTAAATCTCGGTTGAATATATGATCCTACAGGACACAGATCATCTGTCTCACTTTCCAGAATTGATCAATATTTTCATTTTATAATCATGAATACTGAAAACTCCACATCATGTAAACGCACAGTCTAAAACGGTAGAAGTACGCTTAGGACTGTTTTAGAAATTTCACTGTAATCCTAAACCAAAAATTCATAGCATTATTATTTTTTTATGAAACTCATCCACAACTCAAACAGCTATTTTTAAAACCAAACACTCTAACACAACACAACTCAAAGAAACAAAAATACTATTTTGATACTTACATACTAGGGGACTGTGGTTGGAAAACATTAAAGGTCTTGTTTTCCCCCAGTTAAACCATTATGGTTCTGCAGAAGCTAAAAACTTTGTATGGACAGTGCAAAAACACTGCAGCTCTTGACACACAGACCGGTGATCCCAGTCAGAGCCACAGTGTTTCACACGGCGTCCGTCGGTACCATGTGCCACGATGTCACCCAAGTGCAAATGTACACTGTGTGTTGGGAACCAAGATAGAACCGGAGCCAGACACAGCACAGGAGAGTGCCCTCAGAAATGAAGCACATTAGCATGTGTTTGGTTTTGAATTTATTTTTGGTCACAAACCTTTCACTGTTGCCGGATTTTATCCAGTCCCCACATTCAGTTACGCTACCTCATGTGGGATTGCAACCCGTGGTTTAAAAAGCTACCCTAGTGTAGAGTGCCGACTGTATACCCCCAGGTCAGAGGGCTGTCGGAGAGCATCGAGAGTTTTATATTGCATATCCCTAGTCCTGGACAAGAGAAGAATTAAAATTTTAGTGCAGCTTCTACTGCATAGCACCATCATAAGGTTGAAAAATTGTGCGTTGGACCATGGGTAGGTCAGAGACTGTCTGCCGAGGCCTCGTCATTCTCACAGCCTGCATTCAAGAATCAGTGCTAGGACTTACTAGCTTTACTGCAGTGTGTAAGTCTCATGACCACCCTGAACTCAAGTTCTTCTAGAAAACTCTGAAAGCACCTACCTCATGGGACTATCAGGATGGTCGAATGAGTGCCAACATTGTAACTGTCTGTTTACCCATCACTGGCATTGCTGCTGTTGTACAAAGCACAGCTTTAGTCCTAGAATCAAGCTGAACTAGCCCATCACTTACGGGCAACACTTAGAGCATATATACACTGTACATATGTGTGTACATACATATTTATTTGTATACACTGACAATTTATTGTGCGTAGCTAACATTTCAAGGTGGTGAGAACAGAAGAAGGGTAGAACGCGGTAGCACATCAGAACAGAATCAAGTCGATCAGAATAAACAGAACATATCAGACTTCAGTCAAGTGAGGCTGTGCGCGCTGACAACCACAGCCCTCAGAAGGCCGAGGGACGAGATCTCAGCCCACATCTGTGCTATGTAGGGAGGTCCTGTCTCAATAGTAACAACAGTAACAATGACAATAGCAGATTGTATTCCGGAGAATAAGAATAAGCAGGGACTGCTGAAAGGAGTTTCACTTCTGAGGCTGTGTGAGGAGCAATGTGATGTGCAACACTTATTGTGCACGTGGCTTATTTAAAAAGTTTAAAAGGCACCCCCTTAGGGAAACATGCAGTTCTGAACCCATCAGGCCCCTGGGGAAGCGATCCTTGCACAAGGACGAGGAGAGACCTTTCACTGGAAGCAGATGGCACCTTTCCTACTGATGCTCACCAAACAATTTTCTTCTAAAGGGTTGGAAACCACAGGTCCCTGTAACCTATTTGGGAAAAAGAAATGCCATCGGTGATAGGTCAACAAATGTCTCTCCATCTCACAAATTGGAGAGTGGCTGCTTCAACCGCACTCAGTGATTTCTATATAAACCGCCTCAACTATCAGCCTGCACCTGGCCGCCTCAGACTCACAAGATGAAATGTCTGGCTTGTTTCCAAGTCTGCATTTCTAGTGCAGAGGAAACCTCCATTTGTGCTATCCATTTTGAGGAAGGGCAGACCCCATGCCAGCCTGGAGGAAGAGAGCAGCCACAGCCCAGGACAGACTCCACACTCGCAGATATGTCAACAAACCGTGGGGGCACAGGCCTGGAAGGAAGGGGAGGAGTTCTCTTTACGGGACACCAAAAGCCTTCCCAGAGTCAAATGTACACAACATTTCTCAAAGCATGGTCCAAGAACTACCAGATCCCTGAGACAGTGCTTTGTGCACATTCCTGGGCCCTGACCATGTTCACTGGATCAGAATCTCTTCGTCTAAGACCTTGAAACAATGAATTTTAATAAGATTCCCCCCACGTGACACACTGCATACTAACACTTGATCCTGCAAGATGGGGCTGAGCAGCCAGACCGGGGGGAGGGGGGAAGTAAAGTCAGCAGTGGGGTGAGTGATAGCAGGGTCAGAGCCACAGCCGTGTGACACAGCCAGATGCATTTGGGGAGTGTGAGCAGTGTGTTGTCTCCAAAGCAGTCAGGGCGAGGATGTGAAAGGTGCCACAGCAGCAGAGGGAGCCTGGCACCCTACCCAGCTCTGTATGTCTCATTGGGGATTCAATGGGTGTTTGCTGAAGCAGGAAGAATACATTTCCAGCATTTCACCAAAAGCAAATGCGTGCGTGTGAACCAGCGAAGACAGCTACAGATCGGCCCAAATCATTGTAGTTTGTCCCATACGAAGTGTGCCTATCTGTTGTGAATTTGTGTTGAAAGCAAAGAGAAGTGGAAGGCCTTAGGATTCAGGGTGAGTAATGAGTACTAAGTCAACACTTGGGAAGATGTGCTGTCTCCTCCCAGACTCACCTCTACAGCACCAATATGAGAAACTCTCCCGATGACCCAGGGAGACATCGCTTTGGTTGCTAGAGACTCACTAGGAACAGTCTCTCCAGTGAAATTCTGACTTAAATGAGATTAAGCTGAGCATAAGTTGCAAATATCTCCTTTTGCAAAAGCAAGTAAAATGGGTTTCCAGTTAAGTCCAGCCAGAGTACTTGGAAAATCCCAGCAGGGCCCAAGACTGCCTCTCCATGTCACCCAAGAGGCCCACCAAGGAAGCACAGAGTCCTTCCTTTACTTTAGCCCCATGTGGACAAGGGCAAGGGCTGAACAATCAGAACCCAGCTTCTCCGTCTGGACCATCCCCGATGTCCCATGAGGCTCAGGGTCTGCCCCTGACTCCTACACACTCATCGTTAGAAGGGCTAGCTCCCAGCATGTATTGCCCCTCCAGAATCTCCTCACTTCCTTCTCAGTAAACAGGCAAGGCTCACCCAGAAGGTAGGAGGTGGACTTCTGATCTTGGTCACTGCAGGGCCACATGCGTGTTCCATTGCAGAGAGATTGTCGTCTCTACCGAGAAGTCCTGTGCCTAGGAGAAGCTGACATAAACAGCCTCCAAAGCCTCTGCACGCAATGCCCGATTGGTCTTATATCTGGGGAAGTAGAGGCTAGGAAGGAATACGATTTTGGCAGAACTGCCCCCTACTGAACCCATTATGATCTAATTCCCATGCTGCTGAGAAATGTCTGTACTCTGAGGGTCTGCACTTAGTGAGGGTTCTTCAGTGGGCTGGAAGAACAGACAACTGAACCCGCAGGATGCACACATCCATAAAAATAGCCCAAGGTGGCCCCAGGGCTCTTCCTCCCAAGGTTCTCTCCTTATAGAAAGGTGCTAGGAGCAGCCCTCATCAGAAGTGAGCTCTGTACAGTCTGCAGGGGTTGGAAGCTGCAGAACTGTACCTCCAGACAGTCTGCCCCACACAACTAGAAATCTACTGTCACTGATGTAAGCAGACTTACACACAGATTAAAGGACACCCTCCCTAAGAAGCCCAGGTCATGCTCTGCACACAAGTTGAAGCTGTAAGGGCCAGGATGGGGGGTGGGGAGGGGAACAGGTGAAGTTTGCTGCCCTGTGATGGTGAAGGGGAGAGAAATTAAAATTCACATTTCTCCCTAATGTCACCAGGAATGTGGCATCGGAGCACTTTAGGGAATTAGCTGCAGCAGCTTCCTAATTGCCTTTGCCGAGTCGCCTCCCCCAGGTTGATGGTGGCGGCGGCGGCGGCCCATCAGTCTCGCTTGGTGCTCCTCGTGCACCCGCCCAGCACTGCAGTGCTCCTGCTGCAGCTGCCAGGCCCCGTGCTGCAGAGGCATTAGGACCCCTCAGCCCGACTGCATGCTTCCAAAAGAGACTTAACTGCATTCGGGGTCCTGATTCAGATGGGCAGGGATGCCCCCCAGAGGCAAGGAGGGGCTCATCTGGCTGAGACAAGTAGAGACTGGGGCTCTGCTGTCTAGCCATCAGTGCCCGCTGGCACACAGAGAGCCATGGGTGAAGGACCTGCCCACAGGACTTCAGAGATAGATACTCTCCCCAGATCAACACCAGATTTTGCGGCATCTGACAGTCCGACACTGGAACCCAGCAACTTAGCACTGGACAGCGAACGGGGAAAGGCCAAAAGCCCTCTATCCTTCCCCCCTGCCCAGAGGCATTCTATGCATCACTAGCTTGCAAGGACAAGGAAGAGGCTGGGTAAGCTATTCCTTCCTTTGTTTATCTGAACACCGATGCCACAGGAAAAACACCGAGTCCCACTCCAAGAGCAGTCCTATATCAGGTGCCAAAGGAGGACCCTCTCAAGGTCAGAAAGAACAAGCCTGGCCTAGGGGAATCAAACTCCTGCTCACTGGGCTCCCACCTACCACATGTACATCAGGGGGCCTCTGGATATCACACATCCCCAGACCTGCCTGGGGCATGGAAGAGTATGCCAGGCTCATCCTGCACAAAATGAAACTGACCCTGGAGGTCAAGGGGCCATGGCCTTCAAGGTGGCTGTCCATTGTGCAGGGGGAGAAATGAAAGCTCCACTGAGAGAGAAGGGGAAAAAAATAGGCACCAACACAGCAAACATCCAGGAAAGAGAGACAAATCATGAACCGGGATGATATTTACCCCTTCACCAAGGAGTGAAAATGAACTAGACCCTTCCCAGGCACCTAGCTCTATGTGACTATGGTTGTGTGACTCTGTACTTAAGCCCACCATGACCTCATTTTATAGAACAGGAACCTATGCCCTCAACGCAAAGCTAAGGAAGGTCAGTCTGAATCTCCAAGCAAGATCTGCCTGGTCCCAGGACCTCAGAGCTTGAGATGGCTATTCTACACTACCATCCAACACCCCTATGGGTAAAGCACAAAGGGAAGCTGACTAAATCCAACCAGATCTTCAGACATCAGACCTAATTGGGGGAGGGCTGACCTCGAAGAAACCAAAAGACAAGTGACATCTTTCTACTCTAACAAAAGGAAGAACTACAGAAAGGTAGAGGTTTGTGGACCTTCCCCTCCTTCCCTGCCAGTCTCTTTTAAATTCCTTGTTGTACAAGTGAATGACAAGATATCCAAGAAACAAGATGATGAATGCCACTGGGAAAAGATGGAGCGCTAGGAAGAAGCTGCTTAATGAGCCAAGGATATACGAGGACCAAAGCAAGGGACCAATGGCTGGTCCTGGGAAATGCCCAAAAGCCTCCCTCTGACCCCACCCCACTCAAGGAACTGAAGTTCCTACAACCAGGGCTCAAAGCCTCGCTGTTGAGACAGCTGCATTTTCTGTCTCTGCTTCTGCATCTCTAACAGGGATGATATTAGACCTCAAGAATAATTATGTTTAAATAGATAAGCGCAAGGCGCAACCTACAAATAAGGTGCCAATCTCATCATTACCGCTGCCTCCTAAGAATCCCTGGTAGGGCTCAATCAGAGCAGCTTGGTGATGGTCTGTGCACAATGCCCTGGATGCCTTAACACCGCTGGCCTCTCAGCAGCCAGGGCTTTCTGGTGTGTGGAAGCAATGTTTCAGAACTGGTAATGGTGGAGACAGCATCACAACAGTTCGCCAATGGCGAACACATCCTCCTGCACATAATCTTCTCATTTGGACTCCTCCAGTCCCCCCTAGAAGCTGGTACCTCCAAGTCTGTTTGCTCGATGAGAACAATGGCTTGCGGGCCCTGAGAGTCTGAGGCAGTATTACGGAGACCCAGACCTGACTCGGTGACTCAGACTCTCAGCTTTACCCAGATCTCTGTTCCCAAGATCAACTACTTCTCTTAAAAGCAGATTTTCTAGTCAATCCTCTGGTTTCTTTCTAAGCCTCTATATATTTCCTATCAGTCTTAAGGCATTTATTTCCAGAAAAAGAAAAAAGAATGCAAAGCTTGCTACTCAAGTAGAAAATCCAGCTATGGCTCCATAATTCTGAAACTCCTGTTCTGGGTAATGTTTATTCTCGGATATTTTCAAAAGATAAGTGAGCTGTGGACACTCTGTGGAGAGGATTACATCTTCTTTCAGAGCGACCCGGACTCTTGATATTCTGCAATAATTCAACTTGGGAACAAACCCCGGTCTTTTTTTTTTTTTTTTAATTAGTTACCAGTATTTCTTTAAAACAGAAGAAGTATTTCTTTAAAACATGCCAATCAAGCATACCTACATACAAATACAAAGGTCCTATATTTATTGCCTTTTAGTGATTGGCTTGAACTATGCCATCTGAACTGGGATGCAAATTCTGTGTGAAATCAGATGACAACAGTGTCCCCACTGGGACTCAGGCCAAAGCTAAGAAAGAATATTCACACCTCAGTATCTGCATCCCAGACGCCAAATGAGTTGCACTTATTTCTGGGGAGATGCAAGTCTATGCGCAGTGAGCTGTTTGCATCGGCACATTCGTACTACTCCAACAGAAGGCCCACTAATGATGGGAACCCCTGAGAGGTGGAGGGCGGACATGTTTGCTACGACTTGTGGCTGAAGACTACCTACATCCAATAGATTCAGAGCCCCTCCCCCATCTCTTCTTCTTTCTGTGTTTGTCCACCTCTGCCTCAACAAAATACTATGGTCGAGGCACTGTAGATGGTACAGGCACAAACGGCAAAACACTCGCCCCGTGTGGTTAACTTGCACCTTCACTCAAGAATTACTGTACAGTGTCACAACAATAACAAACTTTAACTCCGCAGTTGCCCACCGTTACCATGCAAGGGTCAAGACTGCGAGAGTTTGGACTTCTACAACAACATCATCCCTGAGAGCGGATAATAAATGCTTCTCTTGGCCACGCTGCCTTTGTCCACCAGCGTGCATCCTGTTCTTCACTAATAATGAGGCCGGACAGAGTAGACAAAGTAGCCAGAAAACTCAGGCTTTCCTGGGCTACATGTTGACCTCCACACCTGCTAGGGTCACAACGTCATCCTGATGTCACAGACTCTAGCATTATCTGGGCCACTTTTTAAACGAGTGGGGGGTTTGATTATGAGCATATGTGTGCGGGTGCCCAGGGAAGCAATCGTGGGCATCGGACTCCCCAGAGCCTGGGCTGATCCAAGGTGCCTGACATGGGTGCTGGGAACTGAATTCCAGTCCTCTGTGAGCCCTGAGCCGTATCTTCTACCCCTATCCGTGCTGTTTCGTGGTATGCAAATCAAGACCTAGGCAGGGGAAATTAGTGGCTAGCCTGGCAGAATCGACTCCTAAAACAAGTACAAAAACAAACAAACAAACAATAAAATCTCAGCTGTCCCTAGCTCACTCTCTATGAAATCTAGAACCAGACACAGATACCTGTTCCCCTCCTGAGAGCCAAGAATTTGTAGTTGGCCAGAAATTTTAAAAATCAGCCCAGTGTGGTGGCATACCCATAATCTCAGCACTCAGAATGCTAGGGAATAAGAAACTCCATGCTAGCCTGGGCTGTTGTGAGACCACATCTCAAATATGTGTGTGTGTGTGTGTGTGTGTGTGTGTGTGTGTGTGTCTATATATATATATATGAAGAGGGAGAGAGGGAGAAAGGAAGAGAGAGAAGAAATTAAGAAGAAAATTCAAGGCTATGTTAAGAGAATGGGTGAGTCCAGATTTGGATTTAGATTTGAGGGTTCCATAAGCCAACTGTTCCCTTCATTCCTTTTGAAAACATGAGCCCAGAGTTTTAGGAAAATAAATCACATACTGGATAAACTTAGAGAGGTGAGCAGAGATGAATGGCCAGTCTGAAAAAATGCTCCTGGGTTTTGGAGAAGAGTTGAGTCTTCGAGTCATAGCTGAGACAGGAACTTGGTCAGCAGCTTTACAAGGTCACTCTTTCTCCTGTCAGCCCCACCTCCTGTACTAAAGCGGTGCTGAGGCAACCCGGATGCATTTTGCCCCTGCCAACCACCATCTTATCAGTCAGCTCGATTGCTGTCCCTCAGCACCCACTCACATCTGGTGTGGCACGAGCCTAAACTGCAGGGTGAGACAGCTTGACCACATCATGGGGACCCAACCACCAATAAGGCTGCCAGAGGAGCATGCCTGCTGAAGACAGGACCTAAGGGAGCATAAACAGCAAAAGCATCACTCAACAAGCTCTACCTGTCCTCGGAGACCCCACAGATTTGACTCCAGCTGTGCTCAGGTGGGAGAGGGACGCAGGAAGACATAATGTAAAGAGAGAAGGAGCCTGGGGATCAAAAACACCCTGTTACCAAGCTGTTTCCCCAGCTGAAACCTCAGGCCCCACCTGGGAGGCAGATAACACTGGCCACCTCTGTGTGGAAGGACCCAGATGGGCACCAGCTATTCCAGCAGGAAGTGCTCAGCTCACACCAAACACTCAAAGGAAACAAGAGTGCATTCCCTTCCTCTCCAGCCCCAATGGGCATATTCGTGTATACCTGAGCTGAAGACGACCTTGGTGGGTTTCCAGAAGTCTGTGAGCCAGTCAGACTCTACAATTCTTTGACATTCATGAAAACAAATGGCTCTTGGGCACTTTCTGCCAACTGGCCCAAATGAAGGAGATTTTCATTCATTGCTGACTCTTTGCTGACTTCCACTGCTGCTTACAATAATTTTATGCATACGTGGTTATAAAAGGTATTCGTCCCTATAGCAAACCCCACCTCCAAGACTTCAAGGCGCTGGTAACCAGGGAGGGTGGCATGTCATATTCATTCAACCTCTTTAAGGACACAGTGCCGGACTGCAGATGCTCAAGGCCAAGACACAACAGCAGCGCTGCCAAGCAAGTTCTGGAGAGGACAGGGCCAGCGGGAAGAGCCAAGGAACACCAGGTGCCCTTGCCTCCTGTGGGGGTGACAGATGGCTGTCCCCACACACTGCTTCACTTCTCTACACCCCTCCCTGTTGCCTGTTGGTGTCCAACACCACTCCCCTGGAAGCCCCTGGGAGAAGTCTGAACTTCACAAAGGCCAACAGGAACTACTGTTCCAGAAGGAAACATCTGGCATGCTGTCCAAAAGGACACTAGAGTTAAGAGGTATCCACTATGTGCTGCACACATACCACAGCAAGGTACATGGCTGGATGCACTGGGCCCTCCTGTGATTTATAAGTGCCTCTCTCTCTCCCTCGCCCCCCCCCCGCCCCGCTATAGGACAGAAGCAGCCACTTCTTCAGCCTGCCCAGGAAGCAAGGCAAGGAAGGCAGCAAGCAGATCATGGCTAACATTCTCCTGTGGGCACCTTCTCCTGTCTAGGAATAAGGGAGCTAATCTTGTTACACATATGTATGGCATTCATCCTAAGAGGAACTGTACTGTAGCAGCTACATCCTTCCGCTCTATGGTGCTTGGTTCCTGTCAGCTACCAGGGTGGGGAATGCCTTTGCACAAGGTCCTCTTTAACAACCCATGCACCTATTTCCTCCTGAATTCACAGGTATTCAGGGAACCAGGCCCCACAGTGCTTAGCAAAGAGGACCCATAATGCCCACAAGGAGACATTGCCAGAAGCTTTTGCTGTGCCAGGCACTGTGCTAAACACTTTGCATATTTTATTCCATGGACTACATTGGCCTCCTTTCCCATTTAAAGGTACAGGCTCTGAAATGTTATACCACAAGGTGACCCAGATAGGAAATGGAGATAAAGAACTCAAATCTAAGTTCGTATGACTCCAAGAACGTCCTATCAGCCATTATCCTGGCTTTAATTATTTCTGAAGTAATTTCCCAGCTGTTACTTCATTTCATATCCCAAGAGCCCCATGCTAGAGAAATTCAGGTATTATTAACATTGGTTTTCCAAAGAGAAACTTGGAAGAGATCGAATGAAGTGTGTGGACAGATGTTCAGACTCCAGAAGCCTAGCTCAGCCATCTGGAGGGGTTGCTTAACTTTTGCAAGCCTCAGCTGGCGATCTGTGAAATGGGCTGAACAGTAATCCCTGCCCTTCTAGCTTAATGAGAGATCTGTTGTTACTGATGTTTTTGAGACAGGGCAATGTTATATAAGCCAGACTGGCTTCAAACTCACAACCCTCCTGCCTCAGCCTTCCCAGTGCTGGGATTACAGGAATGTGTCACTGTACCTCATTTGTTAGAAAAAAATTACTGTTATATTATTTATTTATTTATTTACTGATTTATTTATTGGCTGTTATTCCAGCACCTGGAATAGAGAGACTGAAGAGTGAATGTTCCCTGCTTCTCCTATTAGATTAAATGATTTGCCCAAGGCTACTCAGGAAATGACTGAGCTAAGTAGACAAAGTTGGCACAGATGCAGACACAGCACAGACTTAGTAAGCACAGTGGTAATGACGGGTACAAGCCCCTATACGGACTGGCAGTTGCTCCCTCTAAAATGCATAATCCAGAGGTCTGCGGTATGAACCCACAGCACTTCAGACCCTGCTCATCCTGCCAGTCCGGATCATTTACATATACAACATCTCTTTAACCTTGAGCGGGTACCATCTTCCAATAACAGGTATCAAGAAATTTCCCTGAAATACATCCATTCCTTGTCAAGAGCTAATGCCTTCCTTTCCAATACAGCCTTGAGACACACAGTTTGGCTTCTGAGTTGTTTGTTTTCATAATCCTGATCATAGAGTAACTGAGAAGCTATAGAACATATACATTGACTACAAATTACACATGCAATGCCTTATTTAAATGGCCCAACAAAAATCCCATAACTGTTGCTTAAAACAAACAAAAACTTGCCATGTTTTAGAAACACTATTTTTTTTCGAAGTTTATTTATACAATAATTTTCTGCTGGTTTGGCATGCAGATCACCCCACAACACATCAGCTACACAGCTGCCCAAGGTGCTGGGGAGGAGGGGGACCTCCAAGCACAGGCCACTGCTTTGCAAAGGACACTATGAGTCTACTTCAGACAGAGTCTGCTGATGGCTAAACACTCAGGGGAGATTGGGAAATGTAGCTGCTCCTCTTCCTCACTGCCTGTCTCTTCTCCTTGAAGGAAAAGGTCCATTCTGTTTAATGGACTGTGGAGGACAGATGAAGATTCTATCAGGGTCATCAGAGCCAGGTTTCAGGAACTTCTCTCTGTGGACAGTACTCAAGAGTTCACTGCAGTCATTCGAGATGAAGCATAGACCATTAAGTCTTCATATTAAAAAATGGCATTCAAAGAAGATAAAGTCTCACATACTAATTCATAGACAGGTACTTTATAGCATCTATTTAATTTCTTCCACGGTCTCAGACACAATAAAGCCTCTAAGTCAAATCAAGCACCACCGTAAGCAACCTATGCCCACTAACAGTCTATGCATCAAAGACCCTGGAAGTCTCAACTCCAAAGCTGTTCCTCCAGCGTGGCTATTACAGGAGGTGGGACCCTGACAGACCGTGTGTGTGTGTGTGTGTGTGTGTGTGTGCGCGCGCGCGTGCGGATAAAGAAAAGGCCCGTTCGTCGGCTTCAGTGATGGCAAATCTGGATTAATGACAACCCTGAGACAAAGGATCCTGCTCACATGAGATGTGCGCTCATTTTAGCAAGCTCAGCACACTCAGTCATTTATTGGCTGCCTTGCGTGGGAGCACCATACACCAATGGCGATCAATCAAAAACAAAGTCTGAAATCTCAAGTCTGCACTCCCATGGATATGCGCTTCAAACTGAAGAAGCGAAACAGGAGTAAAGGTCCTAAGTACACAAGGATGACGGCTTCACGGGGCTTACGTTTTGTTGATCCTACCACACAGTGATAACTTCCTAAAAACTTGAAACGCTAATTGTGCTCGCCCAAGCCCAGGAGGTCTCATATCTGGTAAACAGTTTGATATTCATGTGCCTGCCTAAAATCAAACTGGCATTATTATAAATGCATTCGTTTACCAATTAATACCAGAAAGAGATCCTCATACTAATGGATCAAAACTCATAACTGCAACGGAATGGAAACCTGAAGTCTCCAACAAGAATTGCATTCCTATTTGCAGCCCCTTAATTTTAATAAGCGTATGCAAATCTCTTTGAATAAAGTAGACTGTAGCAGTTCCTAGTACAAGAAAGAAAGCAGGGTATCTCTGACAGAGAAGAAACCTTAGGAAAAGAAGCAGAAAGAAAGAAAAACAGTAAACCAAAGGGGCTCATATAAAAACTCAGCAAGTAACCACATGGACATCAAGAGTACAAACACCAATCAAACACGCATCCTGGTGACAGAGCTAATGAGACCACTCATTAACCAGAAAGATTGGGGCTGTCATTTCAGAAATGACAAGACTTTAAAAGATATTCTAAAAGGAGGAAGGCTACTAATCTGAATTACTGATTACTGAATTACTGATACTGCGAATGAACCACCAGCAACACCAGCATGTGTGTCTTCGGGACGACAGACAATTGCCTTTATTCTAAAAATCAAAGCCTCCTTCATGGTCTGTGTGGCCGTACTTCCTCAGGACAGCACAGCACGGATCCCCAATTCCTAATTCACAAACGCTCTTTGTTAATTATTTAGAAGTCCATTGATTTCCGCATTGATGAAAAGTCATAATTGTAAAAATGGCTAAAGGAATCGGCCTTTTACTTTGCTGACTCTGTCCTGTGGAGAGAGACATCAAGTTTATGTATTAAAGCCATCTCAATAAAGAGTTGAAAACACAAAAGCCCGCTTGCCCATTTCAAGAATCAAGTGGCCTGGTGAGCGTTGCAGGAGGTGTGCAAGGTAGCTGTGGACTCTTTGTTGGTGCCAATGGCAGAAGCACACGTTACCTGTGCTTACCACCGCAATTCTGAAAACGCCGCTAGAACCCATTATTCCCATGGACATCCAACCATCCCCTGAATGCAGGTCTAAACAGAATGAGAAACTCAGCTTTGGTGCAAATCCCCCTGAGGAGGAGGAGGGGAGGAAAATCGTGTGGGTTTAATGACTTTTATTGCAAATATTAAAGGTGCCAGTGTCTTTGTGTTTAACAGCCAGGTCCTCAGACCCATTAAAACACTTCTCACTGAATCCCAGAAGAGAGAGGTGACGAAGCTACGCCTCCCCAGAGGAACCCAAACAGGGTGCATTCTTTGGGGAAAATGAAGCAAGATGGGGCAGCTGAATACTGGCATGGATATGTCAAATAGGAAGTTAATTAAAAGCTGGAGAGAAGGGAAAGCCCTGCAGTGTCTGCCAGTGATGAGGCAGCTGACACACAAGAGCACACTAGCACTTGCCTTCAGAGGCAGGCTAACAGCCACAAAACTGCTCAGGATTCACTCCCTCCTCGCTACCTTCCCCTGTGCAGCGAAAACACACAACTTTAAAAAAAAAAAGAATCCGGCTCACCATGCTTTATGAGATCAAAAATGTCCACTGCAAACGAAATGAATAGGTTGCCATTCCCATGTTCAATAAAAGCAAGAAGAGGAAACTAAGAGGGCAAGTCTGCATAGATTCCCTACTGTTGTGCCCTAAGCGATGGCAGGGGAAGCCATGGAACCTCTCACAGGAACAACCGAGGATGTATGGTGGTGGGGAAGTGCAGTGTTACATGTGAGTGTTTACTTTAGAGTCCACTGCATGTTACATTGCCTAACAAAGCACATTGCCAAAATGGCAGATCTCCCAGTCTCCACACACCCCAAAGTGGATGGCCAATTCTTATTTAATTTATAATAATTATTTTGGAAAATATAGGTTCTATATTTAAAAAAAAAAAAAGAAAAAAGAAAAAAAGGAAAGAAGGAAGGAAGGAAGGCAGACTGGCTTCCATTCTTAAAAATTAACGTTACCTATATTCAGAGCATGAAGGGCCAGTTAGAAACTACATAAATACATAAAATTACATATATATATATATATATATATATATATATATATATATATATATATATATATATATATACTGGCATACGGTATATTTTTCTTAACTGAGGAACAAATGTACATGTCCACACCTTACAAGCAAGATTACAGTCCCTTATGCGATCCAGTATTGTCACCTGTGTGTTCCCTTAACACAGTGTTAATGCATTTTCCAATTGAGCTTTCTAACTCATTTTCAAAGCACCTCAATGTTAAGATACAGTAAAGTGATGGATAGATGCAAACTGTTTTGATTTCTAGAAATTCCTAATGCAAGTGGCCAGAAACTTGAAAATAAGCAGGAGTAGTGAGGTGCATCCTTGCCTTCCCAAGTAATGTTCTGTCTCCCACACTCCGGGCATTTCAGATCCTTTCCTATTCATTCTAAACTCTCTAAACCAATGTTCTTCACCATTTTAAGGAGTATAGTCATATCTGAGAGATTAATACAACTCAAAGATTTCTACAAAATGCTCCCCAAATCATCTAACACACCCTTCTGAGCAGTCATGAAAGTATTTACCAAGCAACCCAAAACACCCATAGATATTTCACAAGCCCTGTATCACGGTACTGGAGCAGACACCCACCCTCGACCCTAACTGAAATCTCCATTTCACCTTCCCCCTGGAACTAGTTACAAAACACCAGGCAGCACTAAGGAAAGGGAGCAAAGCCTTAAACAGCTGGAAATAATTACACAATTGTCAAGCTGCAAACAAAAGCAGTGAATTCAACGTCAGAAACTATGCTGATGAGAGGTAAGAGAAGTATCTTAGCCACTTCAATTTGCTATTTATAAAATGACCAGTAATAGGGCTGATGGAGTTTTGTGCAGCATGTGTGTGGGTTCTAACTTCCAAGAGAAGAAAATAAAATGTATTCCATGCGCTCCCTGAGATGTGAGCTAGAAGCTATATAAGTACAACCAAGACCAAAAGAAGGAATTCTTTTAGGGCTGCTACCACTACAACATGTAGATGAGAAATATTTCTTCAAAGTTATACAATAGGCTCACTTCGTTCAAAGCAGAGACAGAAGACACAGGCTATGTCACAGTCCCGCACTTGCCACATAAAACGTGACAAGCAGGCACAGACCCAGAGTACAGGGAAGGCTCGATCAAATTAAAAGAATACCAGGGGAAACGCCATTCCTATCACCTCGAAGGGTCACAGGTATGTATGATCGTCTTCCATAAAGGCAGATCAATGCGTCAAGTTTTATCAACTAAATAAAAATTCAGTGAACTTCTTCCCAATCTAAAGGTGAACAATCTTCCCCATGGCTCCACAGAAGCTGGTGTCTGGCTTTTTTTTTTTTTTCAGCCAGTATACCTTGCCATTCCATTGTTGGGTGATGCTTTATTACATTTGAATTTCATGTGACGAATGGTTTCATATAATGCCCCCGAAATGCTACTCTCTGAAATGGAATTCCATAAATAAAATATGGACTTGGTTACCAGGCAGCATGCACAACGCATATGGCACATTGGCCCAAAAAACACATTTTAAAACGCTTAAAAGTTAACTTAACAATTTACACTGTTCATACCCATTCTCAGAGAATTGTCCCCTAAAGGCCAATCTTATTTTCTGTTGTCAAGAGAATATCTGGATTCATTTGGTTAATTTGCTAACTTGAAATTCTCTTCACCGGCTTGGATCTCCGCCCCCCATCCACCCACCCACCCACCAGCTCATCCCTTATCTTAAGGGGAGAAAAGGGGGCCATATATCTTACGATGTAATTTTAAACATAATGCTGCCTGTTTGAATTAAAATTGATGCAGCTTCTGATAAAAAGCCTAATAATCAATTCTCCATTCTCATTACTCTACAGAATTATATGGACGCAGACCAATCTCTTAAGTTTGTGGACCACTCTCGTAGCTTATTACCCGGCAGTGCAGCTGAGTGGAAAGATAACCACATTCATTCTCCTTATCTGTAATGATGTAATGCACCCCAGCCCTGGGTCTAGATGATTGGGGAATAATGGCATTGTACAACTGCAGGGATGACAAACAATGCTGCTGGTATCTCCCTGATACATTGGACCTCACGACTCCTGTGCAAGGTGGGAGGCTCAGAAAACAGGCACCAAGCCTGCCTCTTGATGGAAGTTAGCATCCTTCGGCCAGGGAAGCATCTGCTCTTGCTCTAAGATGGCAATACCGACAACTGAGAGGAGAGCCAAGTAAACACTGTTTCCAAGCCCCAGCCAGGACAGTGCGAGTGAGTAGCCTGCTTTTCTTTGTGTTTAGAATCAAGTGTCATCTAAAAATAACCGGTTGGTAGGGAGAAGTCACTGCACAGTACAATGCCAAGAACCGGAGATCAGAGACTACTCTGATAACTGGTGCAGCTCTGGGCTCACGTTTTGTTTGGAAAAACTAAATCTGCCTCCATTTTCTGTGCTAGAAAAATCATCGCTGTCTGTCACCACAGAAACCTTACCTTTTGCAGAAGCTGGGAACCCGAGTACTTGGCTGCAATGGATTTTATCTCCCCACCAAAAGCGGAGGCCCACAGCTTCACCCTAAGGGGAGAAAGGGCAGAGGAAGAAATGTAACATCCGTGTCACCCGTCACACACGCACACACCGGGCTGTGGCTGAAGAAGCGGGACGATAAAACATTAAAGAAAAGGGGAAATAAAGATAGAAAAACCACTCCCTTACAAACTACCAGCACCAAACTGCGGAGCGCAGCGCGGGAGGGGTTCGGGGGGGTCACGGGAGTTCAGAATGCATAAAGTCTTCCCGACTCTCCAGAAAGACCACGGGCTTTCATAGAAACAATTGCCTGGTTATCCAAACACCTAAAATGAGCATCGCTTGCCAAATACTACTCTTAAGAAATCCACCCATCCCCCCCTCCCCTCCGCTTCCCGGAAAAGTGGGAAGCCGAGGTAGCAGGAAAAGGGGATCATTAAACTGCCCATGGAAGTTGCAGCCGGTAAACAGGCTCCAAACTTGGCGCTGTCCCTTGAGGTGAACCTCTCCAGGTCTTACTCCGCAATCCCACAGAAGGGACAAGAAGGTCCCACCCCAGCCTCGCCGCCCGGGCGAGGGTATCCACGCTGGGAGGCAGGTGCAAGAGGCGAGGCCCGCACCGGCCGCGGGTCATGCCCAGCCGCACCTGCAGGCGCCCAAACTTGGCTGCGGCGGGTCTCCCGGGCGCTGGCGGCCCCTCCCCGGGAGTCCCGGCACCCGGCACTTACACGGAGAGCGGGATCTGCTGCTCCGAGCGCACCACAACCCCCAGCGCGGCGTAGAGAAACGCCGCGGCGAGGAGCGCCCAGGCCCCCCGGGACGCGCAGCGCAGCGAGCCCGGCCCGGCCATCCTCGGCTCCCTCCGGCACGCCGGCAGCGGCGGCGGCGGCGGCGACTGGAGTGGCGGCGGAGAGCTGCGCCCCGCGGGCGGTGGGCGAGCGCCGGGCTGCCTGCTCCGCTGCGCGCCGCCCCGCCTGCCTCTCGCGCGCCGGGCTCACTTGGGGAGCAGGGGGGAAAACGGAGCGGGGTGGGGGGGGGGGAGAGGAGGCGGGAGGGAGCGCCGGGGAGGAGGCGGGCGCGGGAGGAGGGAGCGAGACGCGCCTCTCGCCGCCGCGGCTGCCCGGCCCCGCCTCGGCGGCCCCGGGGAGTCCGGCGGGCCGCGGCGGGAGGGCGGGAGGGAGGCAGGCGCCTCGCGGGCGGGGACTCGGAAACTCCTGTGTCCTTGGCCGCCGCGGCTCGCGCCCTGCCCCGCACGGCCCACTGCGGCCGCTGAGTTCTTTACAACTCCGCAGTCCGCCGCCGCGGGCGCGACTCTCCGGTGGCCCCGCGCGGTCCCCACCCCCACCCCCCAGACCCGGGCGACCCGAGCAGGGCGGGGGCGTGAGCTCGGGAGCAAGGCCGAGAGCCCCTGCGCGCTGCACTGGGGTGGCGGTTGCACGGGTCCGGAGCCCCCGTGGCTGGCGGGGCTGGTCGGGGGCGGTGGGTGGGGTGGGAGGCTGCGGAGCCTAGAGGTGGCGCGACCCCCTCCCCGCGCCCTCGCCGTTCCCGGGGATGAGGCAGAAGTCCTGAAGGGGCTGGCCGGGGATGGGACAAGGGGGTCGGGGTCTGGGGAGTCCTGGCGCCCCCGCGCTACCCCAGGGCCGCGGCGCCTGGAGGGTGGCGCTGCAGTCGCCCGGCGCCGGACTAGGAGGTGCTGGGCTCCAGCCGAGCCTTCGGCCGCGGCTCGGGACCGCGGGCTAGGGTGCTTGCGAGCCTGCTGAGGCCCGGGGTCCGCACCGCTGTGCGGTGCACACGAGGGACAGGGTGTCGTGGGTGGGGGAGAGAGGAAGCACATGCAGCGCCGAGTCCTGCCTGGCCGGCGGGCACCCTTCATTCTGCGGGGGGAAAGACTGCTCCGAGCCCGGGGGCTCTCCACGCCAGCCCCGGCCCGGAGGAGGCAGCGGAGCGCAGGCAAGGCGCATTCCGGACGCCCCGCAGGGGAAGCCCCAGGATGCCCCTTCGCCGCGGCCCCCACCCTTGGAAAACCTGGTCTCGGTCCTCATGCAAGCTCTAGGGTGTGACTAGGAACTTTGTGGAGCCCTCGCGCGGGCTGGCGGTAAAGACCCGAGTGAGGCTGAGTCATCCTCGCCTGGCGGAGCGCAACTCCGGTGACCCGGGCCAGCCGTGCGCTCCTGGTGTCTCCTGGTCTCCCAGAGCTCCCACCACCTGGGTTCTCCGTATGTGCATGTTTCCCAGCCTCCAGGACTTTATACGTTTTCCCTTGTAACCCTGCACCCTCGGGTTTCAGCGAACTGAGTAAGGGTGGGCTCTGGCTTCCACTGGGTGGTATCCAGCTAGGATCCAGCTCGCTCTCCCACACAACAGTCTCCGGAAAAGTTCTTCTGGCAACGGGTGTTTGGATTACTCTGAGTTGGCTGTGAGGGGCTCTCCACCAGGCCTTTGTCCGAGGAGTGCCTGCAGTCCCCAGCCCACGTGGGCTTAAGGCCAGCCGTACACCTACCTAGGGAAGCAGCACCCGGAACAGGCCTACTAGGAGAGCGCCAAGTGCACCCCGCCCACGGGCAGTGTCTTCTATGGATGACTAACTGGTTATAATGAATTCTCCGCTTCTGTGCACACCTCCCGCCTATGAAAGCATGCCAGCCCTTCCCAAACCGAACCGAGCACAGCCTGACCCCAGAGCAAATGACTGGTCCGTATGGCTTTGACACTCAAAGTGGGGGCTGAGAGAAAATTTTCTTGCCAGAATGCGATAGTTTTCTAAATGGATGCTTGAGTGGATGGGTGTGTGAGTGCATACTAGCCCTGATTCATAAGGCTTCATCTTTCCCTCTCTGATGTCTGTGTGCTAACAGCCTTTCCTACACGCATCCATCCAGTCAGGAATGGCCAAGCATCTTGGGAAAGATGCTGGAGAGCTGGAGGTGAACCAGTCAGGCAACCTGCCCTCCTGGGATTTGTACACCGGGAAGGACCATGCCTTTCTCCAGAAGCAAGAGTGAGAAACATATAACATACACTTTGACGGAGGATCAACAAGAGTGTGTATGAAGAAAATTGTGTCTTCATGTCACACCCTGATTAGTCTTGTGCCATTAACTGCTGAGAAAGTGAAGCACAGCAAAATGGTAGGGCTCAGTCCTAAGCAGCCACCCCAGGGCACCAAGGTCGTGGCCACATCTGGTGACTAAGGCGTTATGCCCTGACACCTGACACAGGTGAACTCCACAGCTTTAGGGTAAGTAGAGAGTCCTAACCTAGGGGAGGATTTTGAGAATTAGTAACCATTAAATAAAACAATCGTAGGCAGAATATGGTACACTTACATTTGTAATGGATACACTAAGTATTTCCTACTAGCTCAAAAATGATTTAATATCTCACATTAATATAGCCAGAGCTCAAAGTGTTGCAAGAATTTGGGAATCTGCCACTCAGGTATTCTATCCCTTTTCTTAATTATAACATTCAGGGAAGAAAAGGGATCTAGATGTGTACTCTTATTTAACAGAGGGGCATAATGAAGCTGAGAAGGGCTAGTGACCGGTCTGAAGACTACAGGAAGTTAAAGGAAGGACACCTGGCTTTAGAACAGGGTGCTCTGAACAGCCACAGCACCTTCTACTATGTCAAATGCAACACGGGAGGGGCTGCTATTTACACCCAGAAGAAGACACTTCAACACACAGCTCTCAGTTGTAGCACAGAGTCCAGCCAAATGAGACTGCCACTCGCTGACCAGAACACCGGTCCTGCCGGCCACAGAGCTTGCTTGTAACAGTGAGTTACTGGTAAGACAGCAGCAGCAGTGAAAAATGAGCCAGAATTGGATGTTTTAAAACGTTCATCTGTTCCTGGTGTAAGGAACCAGCTCTCCAGGGAGACCCCAGAGACACATTCCTTGGAGAAGAGCTTGCACCATCCCCTCCTAACCCAACCCAACACACCCCTGAGCTTTCGAACAAGTAGGACTCCTACGTGTGTCACAATACCTTGAGGTTGTGCTGGCGTTTAGTAGGTAGCGACGGGAGAGTCACACAAAAGTTGTCCTGTCCCATGAGGACATCCAAGGAGGGAAAATGTTACATTTAGAACTACTGGAACACACAACTTAAATCTATTTTATGTATCAGTATATAAATACAAAGGATCTTATGCATGGTTATAATAAAACAAATGCAATCCTTACCAAAATGATTTTTGTGTATTTGGTGAATAGATTTCTGTTTTGGTGTTTTGGTTTTTTTGTTTTGGTTTGGTTTGGTTTTTTCTCTTGTAAAAAAAAATATATATATATCACTTCCGCCACAGCAACCAAGCTCGCTGGTTCTGAATCACTAGCGCAGCTCACCTGTACAGGCCTGCACAGGACTTAGGCCCTTGTGGTTTGCACACACAGAGGCACAAATATGGCATGGTCATTACATCCTGCATCAAATCTTGCATGGACTTCCCACACTGTGAAATGCCTCTTATTTTTACTATAACTTATTTTTTTAAATTAACTTTTTCAATATTATCAGATCAGGCAGCATTGTTTTTTTTTTTTTTAATCTGACGTAAAGTAGGCCACAGTGAGACTTCCATTCCAGAATGGGGAGGAGAGCATGGTGTATAGCTGGTTGAAGCTGTGTGGTTGTAGGCTGGAAGGCACTACCAGCTCAAAGGTAGTGGAGAAGCAAACTGCTTGAAACAATAAGACATCAACCGTTGTAGTGAGCTTTTGACCCAGCATTTCTTCTTCTGGGACTTTATCTTACCCTTACTAAATGAGAAAGACTCAAAATCCTGAACCCTGGAGATGGCTCTGTAGGTAGAGGTCCTTAACCTCCAGCCCTGTTGACGTAAGTTCAGTCCCTGGGACTCACACGGTAGAAGGAAAGGACCGACTCTTGCAAGTTGTGCTTTCACCTCCAGGTGCACTCCGTAGTACACAGAGAGACCCATGAACACACACACAGATGCAGTAAAGAAATAAATCTGTATTCTCTCCAACAGTGTTCCCAACAACAGTGTCCACCTGAAGCTCACCCCTTCATCCTGAAGACACGGCCTTTTCACACCCAGGTGCTGGTGCTGGTTCTCACCCTGCCTCATCGAGACCCTGCTATGACCTCAGCATCACATCAAGATGAAGGTCCCTGGCTCCTCACCCAGCTTCCTCCCCAGTCATTTATCCCTCACGTACTGTGATGCAGCCAGTCTCCTTGGAGATCCAAGGAAAAGCCAAGTTTATTTTCTCCTGAGGCCTTCCCATGATGATGTCCTCTGCCAGATTCCTCTTCTTCCAGACTGGCCTGAGGTTGCTTCTCACTAACTTGAGTCTCTGTAAAAGAGCCATTGTGGCAAGAGCTTCCTTGAGTTTCCTGTAAACCGGAAGTATTCACATCTTGGCTACTTTCATTTCTCTCCCCGGCAGTTATCACTACTCACTGATTGGCTGATCAGTTGCTCCTCCCCATGTGTTCTCTTCTCCCTTATGTGGTTATGCATAAGTGGCTACAATACGATGTTCAGTGCTGTGAGACACAACACACATTCACTAGAACAGCTTTCAGGATCAAATCCCTGTCTCCTGAGGTCATGCCTTTCATGCTTCCTAGACCTCAGCATCCTCAGCACCAAGACTCAGTGCCTTGCAAACAGCACTGGACTTGTCAGAAAGGTGAGGACCAGGGAAAACGTTTTCCTGGACTGATCCTCAGCCACGATTCTGCAGGGACCTGTGAAGGGAGGAGATAGGGAAGATCTCTGAAGTTAAAAACACCATGTCAAGCACTGGCTGTCAGAAGGATGCTGAGTGCCATCTTCAGAGCCCACCTTTGCTCCATGTGTTGCTCCTAGCCCCAGGTGCAGGCACATGCTGAAGAGACTGCGATGATAACATACGGGGTTCTGCTTTCAGAAGCAGTTCGGCTGTGTCTGGAATACAGGAAAGCATAGGCCTGGAAACTGCCTCAGGTTCACTGTGTCAAAGCTCCTGCATGGAGTAGATATGTAGGCAGCCTCGAGCTGAATTCAACCAGATGAGATGATCCTTTCAATGTTAAGCCTTCCACTGACCTGGAAGAAGTAGGCCCTTGAGCCCCTCGCACAGGAAATGGCAGTGAGTGGCCAGGGAGCTTACTCTACACCAGATGTGGCTCTTCTGTTTAGCATCTGCCCCAGCTCTGAGAAGATTGTCATGGGGAAGGGCAAAGGGCCACCCCAGAAGAAGGAACTGGAGGGATCAGCTGGCGTGGAGCAGCTACCCCAAGCCAATGGATGCCAGCCTCTAGGATTAGAGCCAGCTGGCTAGGGACTGAGCTTTGGGGATTTTGGTCCTCTGGTCCTTTCCCTATCCATCCTAACCCCTCTCCCAGCATGAGAACAAGCACCCAGTGAGCCTCTGATCCTTGTTGACAAAATGATTCTGTGTGAGAGTTTGTGGCTGTATCTGTGCCTATATGTATACATGACTGTATGTAAAAGCACATAATATGATGTTGCATGAATGTTGTGTGACTATGCATGTGCATGTGTGCTAACCATGCCATTGCCCTTTCCTGGTCTGCAAAAGGCAATGTGTCCTAGAGTAGGGCAGGACTAGCATTCAGTTGAGGGACTTCCGGGAAACTGACCTCAACCGCCTCTTTGTTTCTGGGGAACAGGTGCCTCACATTTACACAGCCACACAGGCTTGCACAGAGAGGCAGCACCTCAGCAGCCATCCTCTGCAGGCAGGAGAAGATGCTCCTGTGAAACAGGAAGCCCTAAATGAACAGTTGGAGCATATGCTGATGCTGCTGTTCTGGTTCTCATCAGGCTGAATGGGGAAGAGAAGGGAGCGTTCACGCATCACACACCTTCTGATTGTGTGAATCGAAAGTTGCTTATTTTCATAGAGGACAGGCTGTCTTTTGGGAGCAGGAAGCGCTTTTCTGGCTAAATCCAATTTTAAAATATTTTTGAGAAATTGCAAGACTTCCAATTGTCTATCAAATAGGACCTGGTAAAAAAAAATTAATCACAGTTTATCACATAATGGAATTTCATATAGCCACTTAGAAAGAGAAAGCACAGCCAGGCATGGGGGTGCACACATGGGTCTGTTGCCCCAGAAATTCAGGCAGGAGGGTCAAGAGTCCAGACTAGAGCAATTTAATAAGACTCTGCCTCAAAATTATAGAGTACAACAATAAAGCACTTGCTAGAATACATGAGGCTCTGGATTCAGTCTCTACATTTCATAGATAAATGAATGAATAACTAACTCATACTTTTAGAGAAAAAGAAAAGCAAGTAATATGTACCGATACGCCTATGTGGCAGGCTGTCCATAAGGAGCATATCAGGGGAAAGGCAAGTCATGACACACTACTTACAGCATATACCCACCTGTGTCATGTTAAAACCATGGATACATGTGTAGAAATTTTGCTTCAAATCTTCCAAATTTGCTGTAGTTTGAATGTGAGATGTCCTCCATAGGTCCATGTGTCTTAGTCCTCAGCTGGTAATACTATCTTGGAACGCTGTGGAACTTTTAGGAGGTCGAGCCTGGGTGGACAGGGGCAGTTTTGGAGGGCTAACGTCTACCCTGCTTACAGCTCAGCTCTCTTCTTCCTTCAGGCGCACCACACAATAAGCACCAGTTACATGTGTCTGCCACCAGGGATTGAGCTGCCATGGCTTCCCCCATCTGGACCAGGCGCCAAAGTAAACCTCTCTTCTTTTAAGTCGCTTCTGACAGTATTTTATTATAGCAACAAGGAAAGTAACTGGGTACAACTGGCAGGTCTGGAACCAACTGGAAAGTCACCCACTTAAGCTGGTAACAAAGAGTCCCCATGACAAAACAGGGTTGAAGACACAAAGGAAAGCGTTTACTTTTCACTTTTAACTCATTGGGATGGTTTGACTCATGACAACGGGCATGTAGGGTAGATGACGTGTCTGGGGTTAGACACCTGTGAAACAGCAAAATGATACAGCTGTTATCATAGGATGGCTTTTGTGTGACAACCTGTTTCTGAAATCCCCAGGTGGTAGGAAGGGCTCCAGAATAAGCAGTGGGAAGAAGGGCACTTCCCTGGGCTGGAATAGAGCTCTGTGGAGGAGATGCTCCTCCTCAGGTGCTTGGCCCCCACAGACCCAACCATGCAGCCTGGGAGCATGCCTGGAGCCCTAGAATGCATGCATTGGTGGTGTTTTCACTGATAAAAACGATTTTTAATTCTGAATTTCATTTCAATGTGGCTTTTCAATCGGTTACACGTGAAAATATTTTTAGAAGGTTTTGGGAAAGAAGGATAAAGCATTTAAATGCTAGGAATATCAATAATTGAAAAAAGTAAATTTCTCTGCTACATTACTTGTCAATAAATATAAAGTATTTAAAATTTTGCATGAAATAGCTGAATCCATGAGAAAATCAATATAGTCAAACACCGTACATGTTTATATATGTACATTTATATTTCTGTCCATTTGAAATCAATCTTGGGACTATCCACCTTCAATGTCTTACCTCGGGTCAGACTCTCCAAAACCTGCAGAAGCCTTCATACGTTCAATGGGATACACTTTGGAAGATATGCTTATGTTGATAAATGATCTATTAAAACAGACACATTGTTCTTAAAAATGCACGTTTGGATGAGATTACCCCATTTTATTAAATTCGCTTATTTCATGGTTTATTTATTTATTCGACAGAGGGGTGGTGAGGAGAAGGAATGCTTGCGTCACTGCACAAACATGAAAGCCAGAGAACAACTTGCAGCAGGATCATGTGGACCCCAGGGATCAAACCCTGGTCATCAAGCTTGGCAGCAAGCACCTTAACAACTGAGCCTTCCCACTGGTCCTAGATACTGTTTAAGTTCTTGCTGCTAATAGTCTGACTCAGCCTATCGTACGACTTGCAGAGAAAACTGAACACAACCTCTGTGGTACAAAGAAGAGCTCATTTAGAGAGCACAGGGCCCCCTCATTGTGTGACCATGGCATTCTGTTGATTCTGCATCTAGGTACTACCTCCCGTTATATGAGTTGGGTTGGAATTGACTTCCTGTCCTAGCCTAATTACTCAGATCTTCTTACTGAGCAAATAAGCATGGCCACTTTTTCTACAGTAGATCTTGAACAACTACAAATTCAAGGAGTTAAAGAGAGTCCTTATCCAAACTCACCTGAATGAATTAGAAAGCATTGGACAGATGTATTCTTTATTACAGGCATTAAAGCAGCAATCTCATTTAATAGAAATTTTGTAAATCCTTTCAAGAACTCAGTGAAACAATTGGGAAGACAACAACATTTTGCTGTAAAAACATTTATCACAATATTGTTTATACTAAAATAAGTAATCACATCACTGTCTGGAAATAGGATGTTGGTGAAGCTAATTATGATTGATCTGTATAAAATTATGATGCTGTTAAACCTGATGTTAGAACCAGGGGTGTGGTTCAGCGACGGAGCACTTGCCTAACGTGCAGAAGGATTTGGGTTCCAGCCCCTGCACCAGCGGGAAAAAGAGAACGTTTTCCCTTATGGTAAAGCTACCCACACAGGTGAGTTTTTGTCAAGCTGACATCATCTAGAGTCACCTGCAAAGAGGAATCCGCACTTGAGGACCTGCCTCCCTCACACTGGCCTGTGGGCAAGTCTGTGGGCGCATTTTCCTGATTAGTGATTGGTGTGGGAGGGCTCAGCTCACTGTGGGCACCGACTCCCCAGGGCTGCTGGTCCCCGTTGTATAAGACAGCAGGCTGAGCAAACCGTGAACACGAAGCCAGTGAGCAGGACTCCTCCGTGGCTCTGCATCAGCTCCTGCAGCAAGCTCATGCCTCCAGTCCCTGCTTCAGCTTCCCTCGACAGTGGACTACACGCTGTAAGATAAACTGTCTCCTCCATGGGTTGCTTCTGGTCAGTGTTTAATCACAGCCAAAAAAGCAAACTACAAAAGCTCACATTGACAAAAAAAAAAAACTTTAAACATATAATACATGTATACAATGGCAATCTAATGCCGTAAAATAAAATTCTGCCAATGTAAGCATGTCAACCAGGAAAAAAAAACCAATCTCTTAAACATCCTTGTTGTTAAAGGAGTTACTATGGTTTTTTTCCCCTCTTTTTTTATTCATCTGTTTCTTTTATATTGTAGAAGCAATACATGCACGTAAGTTTTAAGGATTCAACAAGTTCAGAAAGGTAAACGAGGATATAAAATCATCCTTGTATCCAAACAAAAAGACTATTAGCTGAGCAGTGGTGGTGCATGCCTTCAATCCCAATACTTGGGAGGCAGAGGCAAGCAGATCTCTGTGAGTTTGAGGCCAGCCTGGCCTACAGAGAAACCCTGACTCAAAATACCCCCTCCCAAAAAAAATATTATTTCTGTTTTCAAGGTTTGAGAGATGTTTTGGGGTACATGTGTGTGTGTGTGTGTGTGTGTGTTTCTACCATCGTGGCATTTGTGTGTGTGTGTGTGTGTGTGTGTGTGTGTGTGTGTGTGTGCGACTGTCTGTGTGTGTATGTCTACCATCGTGGCATTTGTATTCCAACCTTTTCTTTAATCACCAACTTAGACATTTTGTTTTGTTCTGTTTTGTTTGTATAACAATGACAGAGCCTGAACACAAAGCTCCGGACACAAGAGGCAAGCCTCCTTCCATGGTGCTACAGGCCAGAGAACCTAGATATTTGTGGCATGTGTAGGGGTGTGCAGAGGAGAGCTCTTGCTGTCCTGGAGATAGCTTCCTGCTGCAGCGGGCACCTTAGCTTCATTTCCCCCATGCCCTGTTAGCCGGTCTCCTTGGACTTTTCACAGTGAAAGAAGAACTTCAGATTCGCTACTTACCCTCCCCCTACACAGTATTCCAAGTATGAATACTTGGCAAATCTATAGCTTTTTTACAGTATTGAGGTTTTTTGTATGTATGTTTATAAGTTAATTTTCCAGGCTTTGTGTACAAATTCACTATAAAACCTGAGAGCACAAAGCTGTACTTATGATAATAAACTGTTCTGTATTTGTTATTGTCAGATTCTGTGAAGCTAGGGAGGCTGAGTGGACCCACAGAGAACACACAGACTTCTAATATGAACAAGGCTCTTTCAAGTCAGCCTCTTTCCTTTCTTTAAAAAGCCACAACACGTCTAAAGAGCCGCATGTTCTATTTTTGTTGAAAATTGGAAGTGATTATAATCTCCGGGCTACAACATTCAGGTAAAGGCTGTCCGGAAGAACACAGGATACAAAGCTGAAGGATCCTGGGAAGACAGGGTGGACAATGCTGAGAGGCCCCAGCATTAGCACTCTCCAGAAAGCACTGCTGACCTGAATGCAAGGCCTCTCCCCAAGGCAAGTGCTCCATCCCCCATGGCCACTGTGCATACAGGGCTGAAGTCAAACAAGACCTGAGACAGGAGCCCTCCGGGTCAGGGTGAGCCCCTGAAGCAAAGGAAACGTTACTATGCAAGGGGTCAGATGGACAATATTTAATGATCTGCTGTTCTGACAACAGAAAAGGAGAAAATGTGTGAGCTGGAAAGCAGACTAGAAAGGAGACTACCTTACTTGATACCCAGCCATCCTTTGGATGGTGATTGAGGATACCCAGAAATTTAATAAGTGAGGACAGGGAAAAGGAAGATGGTAAAGATGAATGAAGAAAAGGAAGGAGAATGAAGAGGGAGAAGATAACTAGGAAGATGGGCACAAGTGTAAGAGTTTATTTAAAAATATAAAAAGAAAAGTAAAACTTACCCAAACACGCAGAACACTCAAAAAGAAAAAGAAAGAGACAGAGACAGAAAGAAGTTTTGCTTTCAAGCAGATAAAAAACCATGTCCTAGTCAGGATTACCATCGCTGTGATGAAACACCAGGAGCAAAAACAAACTGGGGAGGAACAGGTTTATTCAGTTTGTACTTCAACATGGTTGTTCATCATCAAAGGAACTCAAACAGAACAGAAACTCAAGCAGGGTGGGAACCTGAAGGCAGGAAGTGATGTAGAGGCCATGGAGGGGTGCTTCATGGAGGCATGCTGCTTACTGGCTTGCTCCCATGACTTGCTGAGCCTGCTTTCTTATAGAACCCAGGACCACCATCCCAGGGATGGAACCACCCACAATAGGCTGGGCCCTGCTCAATCAAATCACAAGTAAGAAAATGCCTACAGCCCAATTTTATAGAGGCAATTTCTTAGTTAAGGTTCCCTTTTTTTAGATGACTCTAGTTTGTGTCGGGTTGACATAAGACTAGCCAGCACAGACCATAAGAATCTATGGCACCAATATTGACAGCATAAGAAGTAGTTCTCTTCAGCAATGAGGGATCACAACACAGAAATGCAAGAAACTGGGGCTAAACCCAATGAAACAATGGAGGGGATTGAAACAAACTTTCAGAGTTTAAGAAGGAATTCAAAGAAAAAAAATTTAACTACCAAAGAAAGTTGGAAGAGACAGAACAGGAAAGGATTACTGGCAAAAATTAAGAGGCAGAGAATAGAAATAAAGAAAGGGTTAAAATATTAGCTAGAATTGTTGGCAGACCATGGTGATCCAAATATCCACAACTATATACTTCAAAGAAGAAAACCCAGATAATGAGCAAAGAAACTATTTAAAGATACAATTGAAGGAAGGTTCAGGGGAATAGAAAGCTTGGATGGGCATATAGAAATGATACTTTATACATTAGGGAAGGGTTGTCCAGAATTGTTTGTTAGCTCTGAGATATATCCTGGAACAAATTGAGTTTTAAAGATAAAGTGTCCCTTAAGCAAAAATGTGAAGTTGTTTATCACAGGGGTTAGATCAGAATGGTATCAAGTGTCACAAGTCTCTTCAGGGCCAAATAATAATGGAGAAGTTCCAACAGTATTCTTAAGGGGAAATGCGTGGGCAAGTGTTTCAGATCCAACATAACTTTCTGGTGTAAACGCTTCCTACAAAGACTAGTGGCTCATGAAAGTCTCAGAATGGTCTTCTATATGAGATCCTCGGGGAAATTATCAAAGCATAGATTTCAGCTAAAACAAGAGACCTAGAGAAACTGATAAAAGAGCAGTAGGTAAATGCTAAATATAAGGAACTGTGGAACTAATACTATACAAACGTGGACTATGGAGTTACAACAGGATTCAAACATTGTTTTCCCTGACAGTTTAGAAGGGAGGCATCTGTAGTATGAAAATGCTAAGAAAGAAGAATGTGGCAGCAAGAGGTTGGATTTCACCTCTAAAACAGTTAACCAAAATATAACACATACAGGTAATCAGTCACCCTGGGGAGGCCTCCTAGGAAGGGAGAATATGGAGCCTGAACCAGCCATCTTTCCTAACCAGGCAAGGCTTCCTCCAGTGGTGGGACCAGGTCACCAACCCAGCCACAAAACGTTTGACTTACAGTCTGTCCTGCTTGTAAGATGTTCTAGGACAGTGATGGCACAGAACTAGGGTGAATGGCCAATCCCTAACTGGTCTAACTTGAGACCCACAAGAGGGAGCCCATGCCCAACACTGCCCGGATAGCCAGGAATCAGAAGCTGGATAGCCCTGAGGCCTAGGGTAGAACTAAACACTACTGGCGATAGATGATAGATAGATAGATAGATAGATAGATAGATAGATAGATAGATAGATAGATAGATAGAGATAGGTGATAGATAGATGATAGATGATTGATAGATAGATAGATGATAGATAGATAGTAGATAGATAGTAGATAGACAGTAGATAGATAGATGATAGATAGATAGATGATAGATAGATAGTAGATAGATAGATGATAGATGATTGATAGATAGATAGATAGATGATAGATAGATAGTAGATAGATAGATGATAGATAGATGATAGATAGATGATAGATGATAGATAGATAAATGATAGATAGATAGATGATAGGTAGATAAATGATAGATAGGTAGATAAATGATAGTAGATAGATAGTAGATAGATAGAGATAGATAAATATAAAAAAACACAAATCATTGAAATGATTCCTAATGATATACTGCTATACTCATAGATTGGTGTCTAGCCCATTTGTCACCAAAGTGACTCTCTCCGGCAGCTAATGGGAGCAGATGCAGAGACCGACCGCCAAACATTAGGTGGAGAGAGTCCAAATTAGAGAGCTCCACTGGATCCCTCCCCTTGGAGCTGAGGGAACCCCACAGAAGAAGGGGAGAAATGTGTATAGGAAGCAGAGGGTCGAGGTCACTAGATCAGTGCCAACAGAATCAACTAAGCAGGGCCCAGAGGGACTCAAGGCAGAGACTGAGGCAGCAGTCACAGAGCCTGCAAGGATCTGCACTAGGTCCCCTGAATACGTGTTATTGTTGTTAGCTTGATGTCTTTATGGGACTCCTAACAGTAGGAGGTACTGTGCTTCTAACGTTTTGTCTGCTCATGGGACCCTCTTCCTCCTACTGGGTTGCCACGTCAGCCTTGCTACGAGGGTTTATGCTACTCTTATTAGAGCCTGTTGTGTCATGTTTGATTGATACCCCTGGGAGTACTGCTCATTTGCTAAAGGGAAGCAGAGGGGAAGTAGAACTGGAAGAGAGGAGAATATGTGCAAGGGAACTCTGGGGGGGAACTGGGGTCAAGATGTATTGTGTGAGAGAAAAATAAAACTTTAAATAAATAAATAATAAGCCTTGTTCAGGGTGGCATTGCACACCTGTAATCTCAACACGGGGAGCCTGAGACAGTAGGAGCAAGAGTTTAGGGCCAGCCTGAGGTAGCAAGTTCAAGGCAAGCCAGCTAGAGAAAACTTGTCTCAGAAAAAAATGTTCTGAAGTTTATAATTCATACAAGTATAGGCAAATTTAACAGTGTCACTAATCGCTAAAAACAAGATAACAGTATTAACCAAAGTTAAGTAAGAGATGGAAAAATGGCAGAGAAAAAGAGAGCAGGTAAATTTGATCATATTTTTTCATCAAGTAGCATTAAGTAGATATACTAGGGGAAATAAAGGCTTAAGTATTATCAGAAAAATATCCAAATAGTACATACAGGGGGGTTGGAGAGGTGGTTCAGCTGTTTAGAGCACTTGTTGCTCTTGCAGATGACCTAGGTTCAATTCCCACGATCTCACAGCCATCTATAACTAAGTTCCGAGAGACTGGTGCCCTCTTCTGGATTCCGTGGGCATCGAGCACACATGTGGTGTGCATATAAATACATTCGGGCAAAACATTCAAACACATAAAATAAAATAAGTAAACCTAAAAAACACTGGACTGCATAGAGGAAGCAAATATTTACATATTTACTACATACCGCATGGCTTTTTTTAAAAAAAATATCAAAAGATAAAACAAAATTTTAAAATTCGGATGAGTTCAAGAATTTCAATTTGGATAACAAAAAGTAAAAACTAATTTACCCCTAAAGAGGTTAAAGAAAGCCAAATACATGAAAACAACGAAGAAAAGAAAATGTAACTTTTTAAAATGTTGAATATGATACAGTTTTTACCAAAAAGTGTTTGTGAAAGGCAAAGAAAAGTAGCTATAAAACTAAAATGGATCAGTTTACAATGAGAATATAACTATATGTTTATATAATACGAAAAATAATAGAAATTAGGAGAAACAGTTGTACACTGTTACGGTGAGAGACTGGGTCACTGTGATGTACGCAGTAGGCCAGAGGTGTAAAAACAAACAAGTTCCAGGCGCCATAATTAACAGACACAGCTGATTAATACACTTTCAGCATGACTCCTCCCAAATAGAAAACATGTATCTATTTCAAATGTTTGTATGGATTAACAAAAGAATAAATAGTAGAGCCAGGGAGCGAAACGGGTCAGCACTTACCACTGGCTTGATGACCAGAGATCTATCCATGGGGTCTATATTGTGGAAGGAGAGACTTGCCCCTTAAGTTGTCCTCTGACCCACACAAACACACACACACACACACACACACACACACACACACACACACGCACACACAAACACACATGCATGTGTGCATACACAATAAATAAACAATATTCCCTAATCCTAAAGAAAAATAAGAAATCTAAGGGGTTCTTCTCCCTAAAAATGGAAGACTCTCTAGTAATGCTTTGATAAAAGAAGAAACATAAACATAAATTGAAGATTTGGGGGAAATAAAAGTATTTTGGAATCAGAATGAAGGTCTGTGGAACACAGCTAAGGCAGTAAGTAGAGGGACATTCCTACCTTAAATGTTTAGAATCAATAAAAATGGCCAAAGCTCACCAAATGAATAGACATATGGCTCCAAATTAGAGAAAGAGAAGCATAAAGAGCTGAATGGCTCATTAAGTGAAAGGTTGGGCTGAGATGGCTGGGGATGGGCACCATTTTTCCAAAGGACCCAGGTTTGGTTCCCAGGACCCACATCAACATAAAGCAGATCACGACCTCCTATAACTCCAACTCCAGGGAATCTGCTCCCTCTGTTGTCCCTCTGGTAACCCTGGGTACCAAGACACACTAATTAATTAATTAATTAACCAATTGCTTAAATTATATATGTACAGATATATGCCAAGTAGAAGATGAGAGAAAATACCCCAGAAACTACAGAATCAAGAATAAATGCCTAGAAATAAACTTAAGTATGAAGAGCATTAAAGGACAGAAAAGAAGCCTTGAATGCAAAGAAAGACAATATTATCTTGAAAAATATATAAAGATATCACTAATCTTCAAATTAATTTATATATATAGAATGGCTTAATTAAACATCAAGATTATTTTAGAACAGAACTCGCCAAGTTCACATGAAAAAACAAACACACACCAGGAAATCCGAAATGCTATTAAACACACAAGGGGAACAGAGGGAGCCTAGATTGCTCTGCTGGCCAGCCAGATGCAGGATTTTGCTGTGGGCTGAAACCCAAGCTGGGGCCTTGAATACTCCAGATTCTGATGAAGCTATGTAGATTATTATTCAGAAACACTAAGAAAGGAACCCTTTGCTAAATGCATGGGAACTAAACTGTGCCCTATATTGACTCCTGAACTTTCATAGAGGGTCTCTTGTGACAGAAATAACTAAGTGCAGCAGCCAGGTCTCTCTGCAGGGTAGGAGGACAGCCACAGCCCTGTTTGTAAAACACTCCCCTGATAAATGCTTTGAACACATCACTGTGACTCCTTTCTTTGAAATCCCACATAGTCCCATCTCTGGCTGCTTGGGCTGTTCTCTGTAGGAATACCCCTGGGCCTGCTTTTGGAATGACTCCAGTTGGTGGCTTGGCATGACAAAACATCTACCAAAGATCCAAATGCAGTATTAAGCCATAACAATTAAACGCAATGATAGTAGGCAAAGAAAGAGTAGATATCAGACAAAAATCTGAAACAAGCCTAATAAATCTTATGTAGGCTACGATTAAAGTTGGATTTCAATTAAAGACACCAAGAACCATTTCTGTGCCGAGTCGATCTGGGAAAATTCAGTCTGGTTTCATAGCACACAGGAGGACATGCTTTATTTGGATGTAAGATTCCAATATAAATAAGTAACCAGTTTCCTTCCCTATGCTAAGGGAGTACGCGTAGAAAACATGGGTAGAGTGCTTTATAAAGTTTGTATGTGGAAGCGTAAAGCACATTTCACAGAAGTGGAGAGCGGAGAAGCACTGCCTACAGGATGGGAATGGTGGTGGGAAGGTGGTGTCTTGGCTTGCTTCCTATTGCTGTGACAGACGCCATAACCAAAAGTAATTTGGAAAAAGGTTTGTTTCATCTTACAGCTTAAAGCCCATCATGAAGGAAGTCAGGGCAGGAACTCAAGCGAGGATCTGAAGGCAAGAACTGAAGCAGAGGCCGTGGTGGAGGGCTGCTTACTGGATTGGCCCCTCCTGGGGTGGGGTGGACTTGCTCAGCTTCTTACACTGCCCAGGTTCCGCCTACAATTGGATTGCCATCCTACATCATCACTGATCAAGAAAACGCCCCCACAGTCTTGCTTACAGGCCAATCTGATGGAGGCAATCCCTCAATTGAAGCTTCCTCTTCCTGGATGACCCTATCTTATGTCAAGTTGTTTAAAAAAAAGGCAAAACAAGACAGCAACAACAAAAATCACCAGCACAGATAGATAAAGGAGGTCAGATAAGAAGCTCATAATAGTCGGAAGGAATAAATCCTAGTGTCCGACAGCTTAGTGTGATAGCTCCAGTTTATGATAGTATTACAGTTCTGTGCCATGTGTTGCCATAGCATGTCTAAGAGTATGCATTTGGATGTGTACGCATGAGTACGTTTTTCTGTGTGAGTGCACACATGTACATCCTACGATGTGTGTGTGTGTGTTTGTGTGTGTGAAGGCCAGAGGACAATCTGGGGTGTCAATTCTCTCCTTCCACATTGTTTGAGACAGGATCTCTTTTTCTATTGTTCACTGCTGAATGCACCAGACTAGCCTTGGAGCGTTGGAGATTCTCCAGTCTCTGCCACTCATCGTAACACGGAAGCACCAGGATTATAGGCATGTGTTAGTACACCCAGCTTTCATGGGTTTTGCATTCTTACTTTTGCATGGTAAGTGCTTTATCACTGAGCCAACTTCCCAGCCCTGTTATTTTTGTTTATAAAGAACTAGAAAAGGAAGGGTTCCTAGCACAAAGAAGTGATAAATGCTTGAGAGGCTAGAATTGCTAATTACCCTAATTGTATCATTACAAATGGTGTGTATGCATTGTATCATATTACACTGTACCCCACAAATTGGATATGCACAATTTTAAATAAATTATTCAAATGGAAAAATTAAAAGTTGGAATGGGAAAGATCTGTCTCATTGCCACTTAAAAAAGCTAAACTCCACAGAGAAGCTTAAATTATCTGGAGTATGGTTAGCAAAGACAGGTCAAGTGACCCTAGGATTCCACTTCCTGTTCATATCATAGAAAGCTACAAATGACTGATGGGATAAATTGAATTGCCTCTAAAACTTTGGCACAGGAGCAGACAGGGAAGGAATCTGCATCATAGATGGGAACAAAGGAAATAGCAATTTAACTTCTGATGGCTCCAAGAGAATTAGTCCCAATTCTCTTAGATGAGGTTCTACCCGTTGAAGAGTCTTCCTCCATTTCTCACAGAATGCAGAGAAGCAATGTGTAAAGTTACTGACAAAGGCCCCACCTATGCCAATATAAATAGGGTCTTTCTATTTGCACAGCACGGATTTTCCCCAAGTACCAGGTAGGAGCCCACCAAAGACTAGTTACAGGGCATATGGCTCTGAGAATAGAGGGTCCTAAGCATTTACCTCTTAGAGGATGATGAGCCATTACAACTGCAATCGCTGCCCCCACCTCTCTCTCCAATTAGGAAAGCAGGGACGAGGTAGACGAGAGAAACTCTAAGGAGCCCACAGAATTTGGATGGTGAAGAGGTGTCACAAATGCACACTTGCAAAACCAACCCTAAATTAAATGAACAAATCCCTGAAAATCAGCTTCATGTAAAACTGACGCAAGAAGAAAGAGAAAATATAAAATCCCTATATCGATACAATGATTTGGATTTTTAATAAAAAAATAAGCAAATAGTTTTAAGAATTTTTTACATAGTTTTACATGAAATTCTATCAAAGACAAGGAAAACATAATTCCAGACATACTTTCAGAAAACAACGGAGAGAATTCTTAACTCTTTTGATAAGAATAATATCTCTTGTGAACCTAATTTAATTTAAAAATCCCTAACAAAACACCAGGAAGTCAAGTCATTCATGTGCACAAATGGGAATTACGATGAGCAAGAGTAATTCTACCTTTTGGAAAGTAATAACATGGTTTTTATCATTTTTAAATGTGAAAAAAAACCAGAAAATGCAATTCATCACTTCGAGGAGGAAGAGAGGGAAATTATGACCCTCCTAGTATGTACAAAGTAAAATTGACAAATTTTAACACAAATTCAAGATTTCTTTGAAATACCTTAAAAACCACTAATAGAAAGGCACCTACCGCGAACTCCTGCAGGTGTCAGCACAGTAAAGGTAAAATAGCACACTTTGCCTGTCACTGGGAATAACATGTATGCTAGCTTCCGTCACTTCAATGTAAAATTATACTAGGGATCTCATTCAACCTTGTTAGACAGGGGAGGAAGAAACACAGGGTTCATTATTGGCAAATGACATGAAAAGCCTACAGAATATACAAAACTGTATATGCATAGTTTTGTAGAATATATACATACATATGCCAAAGAGAGAGAGTGGGAGAGAAAGGGAGAGCATACTAGGTATGTTGGTACATGCCTACAATTCCAGAACTCAGGAGGTTGAGATAAGAGGATTAGAAGTTCAAGGGCAGCATGGGCTCACAAATGTTCATACTGTCTAGTAGAGAATCACCAAGCATCCATGGTGCTGTATTTGTATAATAAAACCTACTCTGCACTAAAGGGCCAAACAGTATGAACAAATCTCAGAAGTACTAAGCCAGAGCAGAAAAGCATATTTTATAAAGATCCCCAAATATGCCAAGTTCAAAAATTAGTCTGTGGCGGCAGACAATCCCTGCCCAGTTTGGGGAATGGTGGGTGATTGACTCTAACCCACAGAAGGACACAGTCTGGGCTGATGGAAACACTCAAAAGTTTGTTTTAATTGATGTTTAAACCGGTGGTCAAACCTCAGAAATGAGCCTACCCACTTAACATCTATTATTTGCAAATGGTGCCTTATTGTGTTGGGTTCAATGGTGACTTGCCACAGATTGAGATCACCTGAGCAGGGAGGGTTTCCAGCATGATCCTGATTGCCTCAGCTGCACCTGCTGGCAATCCAGATGAAATGGGCATGGCAGAAGGAAGATGACTCGTTTGCCCTCCTGGTCTTCCTTCTCGCCTCTAAACTGATTTACCCTGTTGCTGTACCTGTGGGTTCCTTCTCTGATATCAGAACCGTCCAAGAAGGTTCCAGGCTTTGAACACCAGATTGGGACTGCACAGGCATTGAGTCTGTGGACTGAGCAACTACTGGGTTCTCAGTCTCTTGGATGTGATACAGCTGTGGTTTACTATTTTAATGTAAGCTGAATTAATAAATTCCTACACACACACACACACACACACACACACACACACACACACACACACACACACACCATTGGTTCTATTCCTCTAGAGCAGTAGTCCTGAACCTTCCTAATGCTGTGCCTCTTTAATACAGTTCCCATGTTGTGGTGACCCTTAACCATAAAATTATTTTTGTTGCTACTTCATAACTGCAATTTTGCTACTGTTACAATCATAATGTAAATAGCTGACATGAAAATGGTCTTAGGCAACTCCTGTGAAAGGGTCATTTGACCCCCAAAAGGGTCACCATCCACAAGTTGAGTGCTACCCCTCTAGAGAACTCCACCTAATGCATACCTCGATTTCCAAACATTTACAACTATTAGATTTCTTTGTACAATATCTTTGCCCGGTAATAATAATGCTGTCTTCAAGAAATGCCAATGAATGGACTGCCTTCCTATAAATGGTAATTGCCATTTTATATCATAACTATGTGTAACTCTATAGAGTATTCCTATGTGCAATCAATTACATTGGTAAAGTTGTAAAGCACCTTAAAATGACAAGTAAACTCATCTCTCAGACAAAGAGCTAATGACCTCTCCATATAAGAATTCCTGCTGGGAATGGCAGTACACACCTTTAATCCCAGCACTCTGGAGGCAGAAGGCAGGTGGATCTCTGTGAGTTCCAGGCCAACCTATTCTACATAGAAAATTCCAGACCAGCTAAGACTATATAGTAAGACCCTGTACCAACAAAAGAAGGAGCTTGGACAGATGGCTCAGCAGTTAGGAGCACTAGCTGCTCTTGTGGAGGATCTGGGTTTAGTTCCCACTGCAACTCAATACTGTAACTCCAGTTTAAGGGACTCTGATGCCTTGTCTTGGCCTCTGCCAGCTCCCGTGCACACGTGGTACACATAAACTCATGAATGTATGCATACACATAACATTTTAATAAATAATTAAATTTAAAATTTCTTACAGGCCTTTTTTTTAAATATAATAAATTACCACATAGGTAAGGCTTTACTCTTGGAGTAAAGTGATTTCATTATAAGTGGATTTCACTCTTGAGTGTGGCTACTTTACCTATTTCTGGCTTTGTCTTCATGTGTATCAGTAGCCTGGAAAAGAAAAAAAATAAGATGTGGGGTAGATATGTCCTTTTGCTCAAATAAAATATAAACCAGAAACACCAACATATCAATAATGTCAGTGGCACTGTGAGAGTTGTTCTAATAGATCGTCTCTGTCTTCTAGGATGAACATGTATTACTTGCTTCTCATGTATAGGAAATGCTATAATGCAAATGAGAACTATTTCTGGGGAACCTATTACACTTACAAAGTACTTTAAATAATTTCCATGGAGCTCAATTTATGAGTCAAAATTTTATTCCTTCGACAGGCAACAGGTTTCATTATTCATTGGTCCCACCCACAGAACATGCATGAATTAAGAGAGCATTGTGAGCTTCTTACTTATAAATGTTGCATGATTTCATATTCCAATGGCAGGGAATATTTTTAAAGCTCATTCAAATCTACCTAGATTATATTTGGAGTTTTCTTCTATAATATTCACTAAAGATGGAGCCTGTGATGTTTCCTAAAAAATAGATGATGGAGAAAAAAGAATTCACTGGCAATTTATTTGCCCTTTTAAAAAATTCTCTGTATTGCCAAACATAAAAAGAGAGAATTGTTTGCTGAACCGTGTATAATCATCACCCAGACTTAAATATCTTGCCATGCTTCATATTTAATGTGTATGGGTGTCTATCTGCATGTATGTCTGTGTGCCACTCAGATCCTGTCTTACTTTGCTTTCTGTTATCGTGATAAAACACTATGGCCAAAAGCAAGCTGGAGAGGAATGGGTTTATTTCATCTTACAATTCCACATCATGGCAGACCATCAAAGAAGTCAGGCAGGCACCTGGAGGCAGGAACTGAAGCAGAGAAAATGGAGGAGTTCTGCCTTCTGGCTTGGTCCTCAGAGCTCTCTCAGCTTGCTTTCTAATACACCCCAGAACCAACTGTCCAGGGGTGACACCACTTACAATGGGCTGGACCCTCCCACACCAATCATTAAGAAAGGGCTCCACAGGCTTGTCTACTAGCCAATCATATGGAGGCATTCTCTCAATTGTGATTTCCTCCACTCAAATAACTCTAGCTTGTGTCAAGTTTGAAAACCAAAACAAACAAACAAACAAAAGTTCCTGCAGAGGTCAGATTCCCTGAAACTGGAATTACTGACAGTTATAAGCTGCCATGTGGATGCTGGGGCTCAAACTCTGGACCTCAGGAAGAGCAGCTAGTGTTCAGCAGCCTGAAGAGGACTAGTTGACAGTGAGTCAGACTAGCACCTCAGCTCATGGTCTAGAAACTCAATCTCTCCAAACTTTGTTCTTTTAGGAATTATCATACTAACTAAAGACAGCAATCCAACCAGCGAACCACCAACCAACATCCCCACTGACTCCTGGGGCAGGGATCCCGGGGCTTCAGACACTTTATAACCTAAGCCAAAAGTTCCCATAAACCCATGGGGCACCCAACCCCCAAAACAAGCTACAGGTGCCAGAACGACTCCACCCAACTAAATTATACCTACCTGCATCAAGCATTCCAAACCCAACTCATAAACAACTACACCACAGCTGGGGTGGGAACACAAACCTAACCCAAATGCCATTTTGCGATTTTACAGAAACCAAAATAACAAAAACTTCTTCCAAGTGTTCCTCTACATCTTACAGTCTAGAAGACTCTAGCCCCCACTCTCCTCTCATCATTGTCCTCCTTCATCCTTAACATTCTGACTTAAACCTTTTCATGGAGTGTCTCTTGAAAATCTAGAGAATAATTTGTGAACAATACCAAAAAGCTCGTTACAATAAACCACCACCTCTAAACATACAGGCAGACTTATATTTTTACATCAAATCATCACACATGGATATCAAAACCACGGCAAAGATGGGAGAGGGTGGAGATCTCACACACAAATATTGTGAAGGGGGAGAAGAGCTGATTGATCTGGATCTCCTTGTTTTTTGCCTTCTGTGTCCTGATTCAGGAGAATTGCCCTGTCTTTTGAAGCTCTCAACCTGGAACTGACATCACAGTTTCCCTCTGGCCTGAAGGAACACAAGCTTAATGTAGCTTGCAGGAAGCCTGACTTCAGTGAGCTGTATCACCCCTAAAGGAGTTAAACGTGAAAGATAGCACACTGCCTTTGCAGGAGGCCCGTCTGATCGTAGACAACAGCGGTACAGAAAATAATGGCATGCTACTGGCACTTAGGGCTAGCCAGATCTAGGGAAGCAATTCACTGGACGCCAGCTTCCAAGTCTCCTTCCTTCCTTTTTTTCTTTCTTTCTTTCTTTTTTTCTTTCTTTCTTTCTTTCTTTCTTTCTTTCTTTCTTTCTCTCTTTCTTTCTCTCTCTCTCTCTTTCTTTCTCTCTCTCTCTCTTTCTTTCTCTCTCTCTTTCTTTCTTTCTTTCTCTCTTTCTTTCTCTCTTTCTTTCTTTCTTTCTTTTCTCTCTTTCTTTCTTTCTCTCTTTCTTTCTCTCTTTCTTTCTCTCTTTCTTTCTTTCTTTCTTTCTCTCTCTCTTTCTTTCTCTCTCTCTCTCTCTTTCTTTCTTTCTCTCTTTCTTTCTTTCTTTCTTTCTCTCTCTCTTTCTTTCTTTCTTTCTCTCTTTCTTTCTCTCTTTCTTTCTCTCTCTCTTTCTTTCTTTCTTTCTTTCTCTCTTTCTCTCTTTCTTTCTCTCTTTCTTTCTCTCTTTCTTTCTCTCTTTCTTTCTCTCTTTCTTTCTTTCTTTCTTTCTCTCTCCTCTTTCTTTCTCTCTCTCTCTCTTTCTTTCTCTCTCTCTTTCTTTCTTTCTTTCTTTCTTTCTTTCTCTCTCTCTTTCTTTCTTTCTTTCTCTCTTTCTTTCTCTCTTTCTTTCTCTCTCTCTCTTTCTTTCTTTCTTTCTTTCTCTCTTTCTCTCTTTCTTTCTTTCTCTCTTTTTCTTTCTTTTTCTCTCTTTCTCTCTCTTTTCTCTTTCTTTCTTTCTCTCTTTCTTTCTCTCTTTCTTTCTCTATTTATTTATTCTTTTCTTTCTTTTTTCAAGCTAGGGTTTCTCTGTTGTAACTCTGGCTCTCTGGCCGTCCTGGAACTCACGCTGTAAACAGACTGGCTTTGAACTCACAGAGATGTGCCTGCCTCTGCCTCCCGAGTGCTGGGATTAAAGGCGTGCGCCACCACCACCCAGCTCTCCTTTCTTATACAATTAGTTTGTATTGGAACCCTCCATCGCCGGAAGTACCCATGTGCATTTCTTACTTCTTCTTGATGTGACCAAATGCCTGACAGAAACAGCTCATGGTAACTTGATACAAGCTAGAGTCTTTAAGAAGAGACCCCAAACTGAGGAAATGTCCCCCCAAAGTAGCCTCTGGGCAAGCCTGTGGAGCATTTTCCTGATTGATGATTGACGTTGGAACGTCCAGCTCACTGTGGGCAGTGCCAGCTCCGGGATGGTGATCCTGGAGGCCGATAATAAAGCAATCTAAGTAATGAATGGAGAGCAGTCAAGGAAGCAGCGTTTCTCCATGACCTCTGCATCAGCTTCTCCCTCCAGGATCCTCTAATGGAGTGTGACCTTAGAGTTGTAAGCCAAAATAAACCCTTTCCTCCCCACGTTGTTTGTGTTCATGGTGTTTCACAACAGCAATGGAAACTCTAAGTAAGACAATGCCTGAAGGGAAGAGATATTTTATTTTGGCTCACAGATTAAGAGGGTTTCGTCTATGTTTTCCTGATCCTGCGTACTTGGAAAGAACATCATGGTGGTGGGAGAGTGTAGGGAGGAGGTTGTTTACTACATGGTAAAGAGGAATCACAGGGAAGTGGGGGTGGGGGAAAAGAAGGAAAAAGAGGAGGAGGAGGAAGAGGAGGAACTGGGGACCAGGCATAAACTTCAAAGGCATGCCCCAACGACTTACTAATTCTAACTAGACTGTACCACTTGAAGTTTCCAGAACCTTCCAAAATAACACCATCAGCTGGGATCCAGCCAAGAACACTTGGCCTTATATTTCCCTGAGAATTATGTTAGACCATGAATTCTGCACCCAGCTAATTAACTATCTTATGCCTCCCCCACTCAGGTGGTTATGATACTGTGTCTATTAACTCAATGGTCTCAAAAAAGTTCTAACATTGAATGTCAACCAGAAAAGAGACAAATATTAAGTATAATGAATGGGGCATTGCTAGGGAAACTATTACAAGGTTCAACCAAGAAAATAACCCTATTTAGAGAAGAAGGAATTCTTAACTGACCCCACAAAGCTGATTATCTTGTAATAGGGTCATCTGCTGACATTGTTCTATTCTGGTCTCTAGGTTCCAGGAGAGGTGGTGCTTTCAATGCTAGGCCTGTGTCACTCACTCACCACTGAGGTCGGAGGTCAAGTCAATATCACTCAGACCTAAATCTAAGAACAGTGAACAGAACATTCCCCAAGGAAAATCGGAGAGCAGCTACCAGCAAAATACCAGATGTAGCAAAGCCAGCAGCTGGGTATCCACAGAATAGGGGCTAAGAGGAACCAGTGATCCACATGTGGAAAAGAAGGGGGGCGGGTCACAGATGTGAATCCCTTCCTTATATTCAGAGCCTGGACTTCTAAGAGTTTCTAGCTAGCTACCCCATAGTGTCCCACCCTTTCAGGACTCTTGTCTGTTGGGTCTGCAGGCCTATCTATCAATGGTCCTACTGTACCTTCTCTCTCACATCCTCATACTAAATGCATTGTTAAATTCTTTCATGGAATAACACTAGTAAAAAGAGTTTCTGGTCCCAACACCTAGAATCATGTCACAGTTTAATATCTATGGTGGTGAAGTCGAGCCACAATGGAGAAAATCGTGGCTTTCTTGGTTTGGTGCTTTTAAACACCAGGAGGCAACATAAGAAGCAGTTATTGCATTTCTCAATGAAAGAAGAAATGGAGGAAAGTAGCTTTCAAATCACTAAGCGGACTTGACTTTCAAGCAAGAAGAGATCCCTGCTGGAGCTCTGCGGTAGAGTGCTTTCCCACAGTGCATGATGCCTATATCCCATCCCAGGTCACAGGACCCCTACCCGAACCCCCTGTATCAAAGAAAGAGATCCCTAACCCAGTGAGGGTATTCCACCCTATCTGTGGGTCTTGCCTTCTCTTTCCCTTGGGCAAGCAGCTTGGCATCAAAAGCTAAACTCTGTAAGCAGAGCGAAAGATCACCAAGGTCCCTCTGACCCTCACAGAGTCAGAAATCACTTGAAGCCTTCCAGGGAGGGCCCCACATGTGCTAAAAGATGCATAGCAAATGTTGAAGGATAATAAATAAAAGAATAAAAGGAAAATGAGTAACTTTTGCAAGTGAATTTATGTTTATACAACAATATTTGTGGAAACATGCCTTCCCACCTTGGAGACTGCTAATCCATCACTATGACACTAATGTCGCAAGAACGCACAGCCGTCAGGCGGTGACCATTACTTTTTAATAGACACTCCGCTTTCAGCAATCGCACTAACAAAATTGGAGCAGCCCGGTCTGCATGCGGGAGATGCAAGCTAGCAAGAGCTCCAGGAAGGAAGCTCCCTTCTGCAGGCAGGATGCAAGCTCAGGTAGTCTAGATGCAGGGCAGGAGGGGCAGATCGAGGAAACATCTCACCAAGAGATCCTTCCAGAACCTGGCCCACGCCTGCGTGAGGCTTACATGCCTATATCTCTAAAGTTGCCTTTGTTTTCTGAAAGCTGTTCTGATTTTGCCCAGAAAGACTGGGTTCCAGGGCTGGGTGTATGCCCTTTGCTTTCAGAGTAGACAAGATGCTGAAACATGCAAACGTGGATCGCATAGGCTAAGCACGCTTTTAGAAATGCTTACCAATGACACTAAAGGAGAGCTTTCTTAAAACCATTTTTAAAATCTCTGATGCATTTGTCTCTGTGCACGAACACCGTTCATGCATTCGCTCGTTCCTTTGGCTACCTTCTGGAGCCGTGCTAAGGATGCAACTCTTTAACACAGTCCCTCACGCTGCGGTGACCCCGCCATAACATTATTTTCGCTGCTACTTCATAACTGCAATTTTGCCACTGTTATGAACCATAATGTGAATGTCTGACATGCAGATTATCTCCGGACACAACTCTGAAACGGATTTTTGACTCTTAAAGGGGTCACGACCCACAGGTTAAGAACGGCTGTTCTAGAAGGTGGGAAATGTGCCTAGCACTGTGGAATGTGGATGTTGGTAAGCCACGTTCCTGGCTCTCGTATGAAATGGTTAGCCATGCTAAACATCAGAAGTAGCGTGAAGCCAGAAGTACAAGCAAGGGGCTACAGGGGCGTAAAGAAACTGGTGGTTTATAAAACATCGTGGGCGGGCCAGCAGGATGGCTCCGCAGGTAAACGCACTTGCCACACAAGCCTGGCAGCCTACGTTAAAGCTCCAGAAACCACAGTGGAAAGAGAAAACTTATTCTAGAAAGTCGTCCTCCTCCTTCTGCCTGTGCGCTGTGCACATGCATGTCACACTCACGCACCATCTCTACGTCCTCAAGGACACCCTTAAAAAGACTTTTAAACTTCATAGAACATGAGAAAAACTTGAAGGGGAGAAACTGAGGTGGGAGGGCTTGACTCAAAGGATGGCTGTAAGTTATTCTCTTGTTATTATTTCCCTTCATTATCTAATTTCAAAAGTAATGCCTTTGTAGAAAATATGCAAAAAGACCCCACAAACAACTGTCATTGGCATTCGCATTTCTCTAGGGATAGGAATTATTTTCAAAATATAGTTATTCCTCATGATTGTAACCTGATTAATACTTTGTACATATGGGTGAGTGTGTGTGTGTGTGTGGTGAGTGTGTGAATGTGGGGTGTGTGTGAGTGTGTGCATGAGTATGTGAGTGTGGGGGGTATGGGGTGTGTGTGAGCATGTGTGTGAGCGTGTGTGTGTGTCTGAGAGTGTGGGGGGTGTGTGAGGGTTGTGCGTGTGAGTGCATATGTGGGGTGTGTGTGTGTGTGTGTAAATGCACACACCTGATGTAGCAGAAACACTATCAAGGGATTAGAGTGAATAGAAGCACTACACAGTTGATCAATAAAAAAGCAACAGGTAATAACTGGCCAGCAGGTAAAGGCACTTGCTGCCAATGCTGATAACCTGAGTTTGATCCCCAGGACCCACAGGGAAGGAGAGAACTGATTCACCCAAAGTTGTCCTCGACCTGCACATACAAGCTGTGGCACATACACTACATAGATAATAGATAGATGGGTAGATAGGTAGGTAGGAGGATAGATAGATAGATAGATAGATAGATAGATAGATAGATAGATGACAGATAGACAATCACTTTAAAATAACAGGTCATGTGAAGAATCATCAAATATAATAGAACAGATATGGGGCAAATCTTATTTTAACTCAAGCCACAAGCTGTCACTTGCTCTCCTATTCAAAGGTTTGTCTCCTGTCCTGGCAGTGCTGAGGGGACCGTTTTCTAATGTGCTGTGAAAAGTACCAGTTTCCAATTCCAATTCTTTAATATGAAGAAAAGATTGAGAACTATCCTTAGAGTATTCTGAATGCAAAGATCTTCCAAATTTTAGTTACCTAGCAGCCATGGAGAGTACTGTCAACTTGGAAGAATCTGGCATCTCCTGGAGATGGGCTTCTAGGCATGCCTAGGGGTTATCTTGATTGTATTATTGTATAATTGTGTATATTATTGTATAACATCTTGATGATCTTGATTGCACTAATTGAGATCAGAAGACCTGATAACTGAGATGGACTGTTCCCTAACCAGGGAGTCCTGGACTGTATGCAATGAAGAGAATAAATTGAGTGCTAGCATGCATTATTCCCTCTCTGTTTTCTGATGTGGATGAGATGTAACCAGCTGCTTTAAGCTCCTACTGCCTGGTCTTCCCTGCTGTGATAGACTGTACCTTGATTGTCAATTGTTTGGTCTTTTTTTTTAAAGTTCAACTCCATCTTTGTGAAGCAGCTCTCTTTATGTCCACACTAATCTTTCACTCCTGCATAAGTGCATGACAGCCAGGCAGAGTAGAGAGGGCAGTACACAAATCACCAGCAGCCAGCACATTCAGTCTACTATGGACTGCTTTCAGACTGATGCCTGGTCTTAGCAACTCGACAGCACTTAGAATCAACCCATGAGACCAGCCCCAGAGACTGTAAGGCTATACCCAGAGGACACTGGGAGGAGACACTTGCAGGCAGCACCTTCTTCCAATCGCCCTTTTCTTCCTGACTGAGTATGTCTATAGCTGCCCTTCTCCTCCGACAATGGACTCCAGCTTCTGCCTCAGTGTGGAATGAACATCAGTGGCACTCCAGGAACCTTCAGGCACTGCAGAGGAATCCAGCTTGTGCACTGAGCAGCTACTAAGTTGTCTGCCCCTTCAGAGTACAGACGGCCATTGTTGGGAGACCTAGCCCTGTCCTGTAAGCCCACCTAATAAATGGCTGTTCATAAAATCTACATCTTCTCTTAGTCCTGACTGCTAGCAACCATTACTAGCATATTTTACTAGTGTGAGACAACACGGTTCATGCGGACACTTTCACACACTTTAGAACATACTTTGAGCACATGTGCACCCTCAGTTCTCCTCCTACTTTTGGTTGGCCCACTTACTCTTCCAAAGTAGTAGTCCCCTTTGATTTTCATGTCTTCTTTTTTGTTTTCCACAATTATATTTATATGGAGGGGGCACATGGGTGCCAAACCACTCAAGTGGAAGCCAGAGGTTGACTTGCTGGAGTCAGTTTGCTCTTCTAAAACAAGGGTTATAAGGGTGAGACTCAGGGTAGCCAGGCTTGACAGCAAGCGCCTTCACCCTCTGACCAAACTGAACAGCCTGTGTTATCAACTACTTTTTAAAAACATCTAGATTCCAGGACCGGAGACATGGCTCAGCGGTTAAGAGCACTGGCTGCTCTTCCAGAGGTCCAGAGTTCAATTCCCAGTACCCATGTGGTGGTTGTCAACCATCTATAATGGGGACTGGTACCCTCTTCTGGCCTGCAGGTGTACATTCAGTTAGAGCATTCATATACATAAATAAATAAATCTTTAAAAAAAATTTAGCCAGGCGATGGTGGTACATGCCTTTAATCCCAGCCTTGGGAGGCAGAGACAGGAGGAGCTCTGTGAGTTTGTGGCCAGCCTGGCCTACAGAGTGAGTTCCAGGACAGCTAGAGTTGCAACAGGGAAACCCTGTCTCAAAAAATAAAACAAAAAACAAAAAAGGAAGGAAGGAAGGAAGGAAGGAAGGAAGGAAGGAAGGAAGGAAGGAAGGAAGAAAAAAAGGGAAAACCCTAGTTACTATATATAAAACAACACATATTTGTCTTTCAGAGCCTGGCTTATTTTGCTTAGCGTGACAATCTCTAGTCCGATCCAAATCCTTGTAAACAACTTGGTCTTGTTCTTTAAAGCTACATAACGGATCCGTGCGCGCGGGCAGTTAAGCTGAGTCTATAACTTGGCTATTATAAACCGTGCATGATAAACATTTGTGTGCACACATATCACTGCTGCCTGCAGATGGTGATTCCTCCAAGCGTACCCTCAGGAGTACTAAAACCTCAGTCAGCAATTTTCACACGTAGCGTCTCTAAGTCCAGCGAGGTGGTTATGTCCTCTCAGTTCCTTGTCCTGCTGCTGGGACGAAATGTCTGACAAAAGCAGCCTAAGATGTGGGAGCCTGTGTGGGAAAGCTTGAGCTGTAGTGGACCCCAGATGGGGCAGAGCACAGAATGTCCTTCCCACACGGTGGCCTTCTGAGAAGAATTAATAAACTATGATAGGTGAATGCACTTGAAAGCAAGGACATGAAGGAAATGCCAGGGTATATATCTCTGTGGGAAAGGCAAAGGCTTGGAAGGAACATCTTAGGGCCTTTTCACATGACCAAAGACAGTAAGACATAACACCAGGTGTATTCCCTTGTTGTATTTGCTTCAGCTCCCTGTAAATGTTGCCCCATGCTTTGCTTGTTTTAGTAATAAAATTGAGAAGTGCTTTGTTTGCACAATTCTTGAGCTCAGACAGCCTGGAATCTGTCTGCTGGTCTTCGGTGTAGCCTTCTATCTGGGGAGACTTAGCTTACTGACCGTGGGATGGGTCCACACCAAGGAAAGAATGGTCTCTTTTGGCTTACAGTTCTAGGATGCAGTCCATTACAGCAGGGAGAGCAGCAGGCAGGAGTTGGGGTACTTGGTTGATCACATTGTATCCTCAATCAGGAAGGAGAGAGAGATGGATGCTCTGTTCAATTCCTTTCCTTTTCCTTATTCAGTTCGAGAGCCCAGCCCATGGACTGGTAAGACCCACATGCATCATGGGTCTTCCCCTCCCAGGTAACCTAATCTAGATAATCCCTCACACACAGGCCCAGAGATTCATTTCCACAGCGATTCTAAATCCCATCAAATTGATAACTGAGATCAACCACCACCACCACTGTGCTTAAAACTGATTTCTATTTCATATGATAAAACTCACCTTGCAGATGTTAGTTTTCTAATGCTGCAGAAACAACCACCAACAGTTTAAAAGAACGCCCACATTAGCCTCACAGGCCTTTTAATCAGAAGTCCAGTTTTCTCTGCTGAAAGTCTCTCAAGGACAAAGTCAAATCACTGGCCAACTGAGCTTTTATCTGCAAGGTTCAGGGGACAGTTTACTTCCATACTTTCAGGTTGTTGGTAGAACTGAGTCATTTGGAGTGGTAAGCCTGAGATCATGATATCCTTGCTGACTGTCAGCCTGGGCCTACTCTCAGCTCCAAATAGCTGCCTACAGTCCTTGGCATGTGGCCTCTCCATCCTCAAGCTGACAGCTGTACGTAAAATCTTGCCCTGTGCTTCAAATCTAGGGTTTCTCTCCCTGCTACCAAAACACTCTTTAAAGGTGGGGGGCACACTTGTGTGTTTGGGACAAGCTCACTCATAAACCTGTCTGAACATAGGCTATGCCAAATGACAGTGCACAGTCATGGGGGTGGCAGCTTGTCATATCATTGAGTTCTGGGGATTCGAGCATATATTATTTGGAAGCCATTTTTAGAATTCTGCACAGTGCAGTCTTTAAAATAAGAACAGAAGGAAAGAATTTCCCAGGCTAAATGAAGAGCATTAGCAAAGACATGTGGGAATAACAGGGCACTCCGAGAACAGCTTGGGGAATAAGAGCACTATGCCTCCCTCCAGCCCTAGCTGTGGATTCCACTGCTTCTAACATCCCAGCTAAGGACGAACAGTCACAAAGAAAATAGAGGGAACATGAGAAATTCAATCATGCTAAGATGTCTAAGTAATATTCTTTGGAATGCATTAAGAAATGGTAAGCTGATATTCTCAAGAAGTGGGCTGGGTAGTAGCAGAGCATTTGCCCAACATGTGTGAGACCCTAGGTTAGATTTCCCCAGAGCCACAAAAACAAATCAGTGATGAACAACAGCTAAACAAAAGCAAGTGTACCAAAACCAGAAGAAATGTCACCACATTCTTTACCAAAACAGCAAGAATAAAGACTAGGAAATAACTTTACCTGTCTGCCAACAAAGAAACAGAATGATTGGGAAATGCAACCGCTTTGCAGGCATTTAAGCAGAAAATAATTTAGACACAAATTCCAGTGCTAACAAATAAAACTGGTACGTCCGAAAACTGTGTTACTGAGCTTACAACCCATTAAAGATACAAGTTTGTACTTTGTTAAAATGGATGAAAATATTCCTACCTTTTGATCTCATTTTAAGGACTCTACAGTGAGGAAATTATACAATAAAAAATATACTGTGGAGCAACCAATATTTATGTACTATATTTTTATCTAAATGTTTATGAATGAACAATGGTTAGGCAAACAATGGTATCCCCATCAACACCATAAGACATAGATACCAGTATATCCACAGAATATAATGAATGACCTAGGCTTGATTTCTTCATGTTAGCCATCACATATTCAAACAGTAGAAAATCACTTAACTCTACGATCTTGTGTTACACTGCTTTATCAAAAGGATGCACTTAAAGAAATACATCAACAGTTCTTCCCCCAGCTGTTGGAATATGTTTTAGACAGAAAGTTACATGAGAAATTCAGATTCCTTGAACCTATTTAATCACACACCAGATATCCATTCTCTAGTTCTCAATTCATTCTCTATTTGTAAATGTCTTTCAGTGAAAATTTATCATTAAAAGGAATATAATGAAATACTGAAACTATGGCATCCTGAGTTTAAAAGTAAAATGGAGAGTCTTACCTACTTTGTTATATAACTGTGGAAAGCACACACACACACACACACACACACATACAATCACACATACACACATACACACATACACACGCACACACATACACACACATACACACACACACACACACACACAATCACACATACACACATACACACATACACATACACACATACACACGCACACACATACACACACATACACACACACACACATACAATCACACATACACACATACACACATACACACACACACATACACACATACACACATACATACACACACATACACACACATACACACACACATACAATCACACATACACACATACACACATACACATACACACATACACACACACACATATACACACATACACACACACACATACATACACACACACACATATACACACATACACACACACACATACACCCACACACATACACACACACACATACACACATACATACACACATACAAACACACATACACACACACATACACACACACACACATACACACACACAGATACACACACACACATACACACACACAGATACACACACACATACACACACACACACACAAATAATCTGTGTGTAAACAACATTTGGGAAGGAACTGGAAAAATGGAAACAAGTTAATTAAAAATAGGGAAGAGGTTTTTGTTTTTTTCCTTTGACTTATGTTGATAGTGTTACCAAGTCATTTGTGTGATAAATAATAAAGACAGCTTTTAAAAGTCACATATGCACTCTTAAAAACTGACTACTGTGAATGTCACTGCACGCTTGCTGCTTTTAAAGGGACCGGGAACAGTTAATCAAATAAATTGTAGATTACAAGTCAGGGACAGCGTAGAAATGCACCCTCACCTCTGAGCTCAGTGCTCCAAGCAGCTCAGCAAAAAAATCATCTTCCTATGTCTATTTAGGTGAAATAAGCACACATGTTCTGAAGCCCTGCAAAAGTGTGTTGTGAAGAACTGAGGCCCAAACCTCCTTTAGTAGACCTATTGACTGCAGTTAACAGTGTCTGATTCTTCACTCCACATCTGCAGTTTTGATTTAAAATATCTCTTAAAAGGTCTGGGGAGATAGTTCAGCAGATAAGAGTGCTTTCTGTGCAAGTACAAGGGCCTGAGTTCATGTCTCCAGAACAAAACAAAAAACATCAGGTGTGGTTGTAGGTTTGCTAAGAACTCAGAAACAGGACAATCACTAGGACTTGCTGGCTGCCAGCCCAGCTCCATGTTCAATGAGAGAACCTGTCTTACAGGAAAAAAAAGCAGAGAGTAATAGAGCAGGACACCCAACATCCTCCTCAGGCCTCTATGTATACCACAAACACCTCAAATATACACGCATGCACACATGCACAAGCATATACCACATACACCACAAATATACATGCATGCACACATTCCACAAGCATATACCACATATATCATAAATATACACGCATGCACACATTGCACAAGCATATACCAGACACACCACAAATATACATGCATGCACACATTCCACAAGCATATACCACATATATCATAAATATACACGCATGCACACATTGCACAAGCATATACCAGACACACCACAAATATACACGCATGCACACATGCACAGCATATACCACAAACATCACAAATATACACGCATGCACACATGCACAGCATATACCACATACACCACAAATATACATGCATGCACACATTCCACAAGCATATACCACATATATCATAAATATACACGCATGCACACATTGCACAAGCATATACCACAAACACCACAAATATACACGCATGCACACATGGACAGCATATACCACATACACCACAAATATACACGCATGCACACATGCACAGCATATACCACAAACACCACAAATATACACGCATGCACACATGGACAGCATATACCACATACACCACAAATATACACGCATGCACACATGCACAGCATATACCACAAACACCACAAATACACACGCATGCACACATGCACAGCACATACCACAAACACCACAAATACACACGCATGCACACATGCACAGCATATACCACATACATTACAAATATACACGCATGCACACATGCACAGCATATACCACATACACCACAAATATACACGCATGCACACATTGCACAGCATATACCACATACACCACAAATACACATGTGCACACATGCACAAGCATATACCACATACATTACAAATATACACATGCACACATTGCAGGAGCATATACCACATACACCATAAATATACATGCATACACACACACAATTAAATAAAAAATATTTCTTAGGAATATCTCTTAGAAATTCATATTCCTAACTGAACTGAACTAGACAAATAATAACAATTGGAGAAATAATAAATAACTGGACAAATCTCATGTTCAACCATTGGGAAGTAATTTTAAAAAACAAACCAACCAACCAACAAATCAACCAAAAATCATCGCAGTTAGCCTAACGCTGAAACAAACCAACCTGTCCCTCCTATTGTATAGATCCCATTATTGGCAAATACACAGCACCACCCACCTGTTGTGTTTGCAAATAAAAACTGTTTTCAGGCTGTTACCCTGGGAATTGGCTGTTTCCCATAATGGCACTTGTACCACCGTGTTGTGAATCTGCTGGAATCTACCAGAAGCACTGCTATAGTAGAGAGAAGACTATGGTCCTGATGAAGGTCATGGTCCATAACTAATTGGCCTGTTGGCCTGCTTTACCTCTGCTGCCTCTAATGCCTGCTAGCTTTGTTTCTGTTGAGAAGAGAAGCCCACAGAAGCAGTTCTATTGCCTGCGTTAAGTTCCCCCACTGGCAGCAATACAAGGAAAAACTCTCCAGCTCTAGGGGATCCACTGCAAGGCCTTCAAACTGTCAAGTTATCCTTTCATTTGTTTCTATTTTCACGGAGCAAATGATTGAAAATTAAACTTTCATTTAGCAGCGTAATTATTTTAAAGGATACCAGGGCCTCGTGTTAAACGAATTTACCTCAGCAAATAGGATGAAGATGTGGAATGTCGATTGGAGAGTTAATGAAATAACCATAATTTGCTTAGGCGGTTCAACCAACATCATCTTATTCATCTAAGCAGATTTCACTCCTTATTTAGTTAGTTGCCATATATGTAGTAGCTGTGTTATTTGTGCCTTCAGAAAGGATCTAAACCACGATTCAGACTCAGACAAGCATTTTTAAGTCAGGAAGATAATTTTCTATATAGATAAAAGTGAAAACTATCCAATTTCCCTCAAAAGAGTGGGACTGTATATGTGACAAAACGTGCAATGTCGACCATGGTCCTCAACTTTGTGTCGTGACAAAGTTACTAACAGAAGCCGTTGAAGGAGGAAATATTCATCTTAGTTCATGGCACCACAGGATTCACTTGCCTCCATGTTTCTGGGTCCAAGCATCATGGCAGTGGGCACCTCTAGTGGAAAGACTCTTCCTGGAGGAAAAGAAGCAGAGAAAGGATTCAGAGTGCTCCGGAGCTTTGCGGAGTGCTCCAGGGCTTTTCAGGGTGCTCTGGGGCTTTCTCCTTCCCTGCTTTCACTCCATGCAGCCCGAGCCCTCAGCAGGTACTGCCCACTCCCAGGGTGGGTCTTCCATCTCCAGCCAACTCACTCTGGAAAGCGCACACAGTCACACCCAGGAGTGTGCCTAGCAGCTTTCCTAGGTGATTCTCAAGCCAGTCATGCTGAAAGTGAAAATTAGCTACCATAAATGCTAATTTGAATTTCTAATCTTTTACAAATCCCCTAAGAAACGTGAAATTCTGTTCTGAACGTTGGAGATAAACCAGCAGTATAAGTTTTTAAAAGTCACTGCTTACACTGCTGCATCCAGTATAAGGACTACATGGATTGCTTGACTGAGATACAGAGGAACTGAAGAAAATGCACACAGAGACGGAAAAGCTGGGATCAGGTGGGCTGGACTCTGATAGAGAAGCTACACAACCCTGGAGTCTCAGGGTATCAATTATATACAGTTGAACGAGGAGACGGAGGCTTCACATGCAGCTGAGCAAAGAGAGGTTTATTGCGTACTGATAAACGAAGAGAGACGGTTATTACATACAGCTGAAAAAGGAAGTAGGTTTAGTTAATCTAAGGTAGGGTCAATCTCTGCAGGGGAGCAGTCTTCAGGCCAGTAGTTCACATAATTTGGTTCACATAGATTTCACATAATCTCCCCAATGCTGAAACCTTTTAATACAGTTCTTCATGTCGTGGTGACCCCCAACCATAAAATTATTTTATTACTACTTCATAACTATAATTTTGCTACCGTTATGAATTGTAATGTAAAAATCTGATATGCAGATGGCTTTAGGAGACCCCCCTGTGAAAAGGTCATTTGACCCCAAAGAGGCTGCAACCCACAGGTTGAGAACTGCTGATCTGGGCAAAGAAAACTAAGGTGGACATTTTCTCATATGCTGTCAACATTCTCACTCACACCTGGGGGAGGCTTTGCTACGTTCGTGGGGTTGAAGCCCTGGGATCCTTAGTGTCGCTGAGCCCATATCAACAATACACATTCTCTCAGGACTTCTCCTATTCCCTACTTTATCTCATTCCCTGGAAATCTCTAGAAGGAAGGAACGGAGGGAGGGAGGGAGGGACGAGAAAAGGAGGGAAGAAAGGAGGGTAGCAAGGGACTAACTGTGGTAAACCAACTTCGAGTTGGTCCTACCTCTCGATGTCCACCCTGCAGTGTAGTCCTCTCCCCATGAATGAGGCCTGGACCTAGTGACTTGCCTCTATGGCAGTCATGGTGAAAGTGAAGGGGCGTCTCTCCAGAGACAAACCTAAAAAGCCCCATCCAGCTCACAGCCCTGTGTCCCTTCTCATTTGTCCAGATAAAGCCAGGCGCCATGTTTCCAGCTGGCCCTTCAGGATGGTGCAGCACCGAACTGACCGCGTCCTCTAGCCAATCGATAGCCAGTGAGGAACCAAGGCTCAGCCCAGCATCCCACAACAATCCCATCATCCTCATTGTTATGAGGATGTGTATGAATTTGGTAGCAGGATTCTTCCCAGTCCAACCGCGCGATGACTGTGGCCTTTAAAGCAAAGGATCTGGCTAAGCTGTGCCTGAATTCCGGACTCCCGGCAGGCTGAAATGCAAAATGCTGTCACTTTTAATATGAGGGGCAGTGATAACCTCACTCGACAGCAGTGTTTAATACACTAACCAGTGAACCGATGACCGGAAGAGCATCACTCCAGGGCCTATCCAGCAGCTCAGAGGTAACACATATGCTGATCTAGAGACACCAGCCTAGGCAGGCAGCTGGCAGGTAATGTGACCCCTGCATGGCGTGATAGCTATGCAATGGAAGCACTTCCTTTGTGTCTCTCCCACCTTAAGACTGTATTCCCACACACCAGCAACTTTAATAGGCCTACTAGATATTGTTGAGGGGTGGGTTTTAAGGAGATGGTGCTAAGCAAGTTCAGTTGAGAGTCCTTGTTTCAAAATATAATGCAAAGAGCAATTGAGGGGAAAAAATGTGCTGTCCTCTGCTTCCCCTACCACATGAATATGTACACGCACACATGCAATGCACCCACAAATATGTACACACATGCAGGGAGAGAAAGAGAGAGACAGAGAGAAAGAGAGAGATACGTAGTAAAAAAAACATTATATGCAAGCTAATCCACAGTGAGGCATCAACTATCACTAGGAGTATCCATCCCTAGGCATGCCTCTTGAGTTGGACCAAAGGAGGGTTGACCTAGGGAGCTAGGTCTGGCAGGCCAGCCAGTAAAGACTATTGCTAAAAGGCCAGCTAAGTGTAGGCTGGCCCACCTGCAGGCTCAGGAAAGCAATGCAAATCTCCCATAGTCCTTAGCCAGAACAAAGCAGGTCAGAGGTGTCCAGTCCATCCCACAGATCACCATGAGCCACCGCCCACAAGTGGAAGGCCAAACTAAAAGGAAAGCACGAGGGGGGTGTGACTAAGAGCCGCCAGCCTCTCAAATGTGTTCTTACAGGACTCCTTGTCTGATCCCGTTCCAGAATATACTCTCCTACAAGGTCATGTTCTTGCATGGAATAACATAGGCCCTAAAAGAGAGGTGACCTGCTCTCAACCACACACCGTCCTACCTGACACTCTGTATTTCTTCCGCCTACACCTGCCCAGACCATTCGGACAGAGCCGAGTTCCTCAGAGTAAGAAAGCCCCCGGGAAGGTCGCTTAGACGTCCCCTTGACTTATTATCTACATGCTTCCAACAGGTCTGATGTGTTACAGGTTCATCTATCTAAAGCCCGAATATACTTGGTCTTAATGCAAACATACAGTCTCTGCTTATAGAATTACATATTTCATCTCTGAGTGCCAAAAATACAGATGCCTTAAATAAGACAGAAATTCATGCAAACCCTAAGTTTCTAGAGACTGCTAGTCGGCTGTTCATACCATATAGAGGCAGACTCCGCGGCAGAAGGGCTATGTTACTTCTCTAGGAAAAAAACATACAACAGTGAAGCTATCATTCTGCCTGACATTTAACAGGCATTCAACATATGATGAATGAAAAAATATTTGAGCTTAGATTAAAATACTAAGATCTAAATATGAACATACGAAGATCTCTCCGTGTAGGTCATCGGCCATATTGGCAAATGTGTACGCTTTCGCTGCCTGTGATATTCCCGCAACATCCGAGCAGTGCCGCTCTCCTCATGGGGTCCTCCCAGGCCCTGCGTCTCTGTGACGCTCCAGGACTAAGAACAATAGCAGGCACATAACACCTCTAAAAATACACACTCGAATGTTTATCGAATGCCCCCGGACGTAGGCACAGCGCCCTGTGCTCAAGTCTTGGTAGCTTAATGAGTCCTTCATTTTTCCCACAGAAGGAATTTAATAAAGCAGGCACTAGATGAAGAAGTACAGCTCATAAACTCTTGCCTGGCTTCTGTGCTAACTCTGTGGCCTTGGGCGAGTCAGGAACCTCGCTAGGCATTAGTTTTTTCTCCTTAACATCATTTACTACAACTGCTTTGCCCATTTCATAAAGGTGCTTGTGGGGTCAAAAGTGCTACACCAGAGTCATTTTCATTACGGGGATGACATCATCTCCAGCCACAGGAGAACACAGGCCTGTGCGCTGGAGACTTGGACTGTCCTGTCGACAGACAGTCTCAAATTCCTGTCTATGGCTGTTGGCATCTCAACTGCAGCTGAATAAACTACATGGGTTCCAGGGTGACCGTGGCGTCCAGCATCAAAGCCACTCACACCATGGCCTTGTAGTGACCACCCCAGAATGCCAGAGACAGGCAAATCCTCACCTATGATAGACTCTTCAAAATGTGATCTTTCTAGAACTTCTCATAATACATGCTCCTACCACCCCCAGCAAGAATCCCACTTATGATGGCAAAGTGGAAGCACATGCCAAGGGTGTCTTTGAGGAAGGTGGGTACGCTATTAAAATAGTTGTCTTTCGATCCTCCATCTTCTCAAGGAGAAGCCCCAGTGGGATGAGAGAGGGTCCTGGTCACTAACTCTCCGATAACATCCTACAGCCTGACTCTGAGAAAGGACAAGGCTTTGGTCAACTACTTCAGCAAGACACATAGCAATCTAGAATTCGGCAATACGGTTTCGTTTTCAATATGTGTTCATGGCAACACTCCTTTGCCATTTATGAGAAGGTTATAAACTTTTCTTCCAATTAAAAACTGTAGGCAGCCCTGAATAAAGTTGTTTTCTGTCATGCTGGGCCAGGCTCGTCCCCACTGCCCTAGACCCCAGCCTATCTCCCCCTTGCCAACTATGTAAAGGGATGTTTTCCTCCACCTGTGCGGCCACTGCCCTAAGCCTGCCAGGCTTCCCCATCACCAATACAGGTAAGAGGCATGTGATGTTTTGTCAGTCAAGACCAACAAACCTTCAGCTTTGGAAAGAAGCCACACCTACCGCAGCCAGTCTGCTTTTGTGTAAAGGAAACAGGAAGCTGGGTATCCAAGGGAAACTCCCAGGAAGGATCCCCTTGGGAAGCCACAAGCACTGAGACTTCTACTTATGACAGTGACACAGACCACACACACACACACACATACTTGGCCCTGTGACCCAGTCTCTTAACTGACACCAGAGGGTGATGTCCCCATCTCCAGTGCTTTTGCTTAGTGACTTAGTGGTGCACAGAGTGACACCACAGCCACCAGAACTCAGCAGTCTCAAAACTGGTGCACACTAGGTATTCCAGAGAAAGCGTCTACCTTAATGGATACAAATAGTTCCTTCAAGACTATGTATAGTCCCCTAGCCCTAGCCCTAGCCCTAGCCCTAGCCCTAACCTGGAGTTAGGAGTTACCTAAGACTTCTGAAGAAATCTGCCCAGGAGCAGCCTTGACTGAGGTTGTCTTCTGCCTTTCAGCTCTCAGGGTTCCTCTTGGTTACAATGTTGGCCCAAAAGACATTTGTGAGGACAAATTGCACAAGTAGCCAAGAGAAAGAATCAGGCTGTGCCCTCAAGGGAGAGGTGGGGCACTACTGCCAGGGTCCCAGATGGAGCAGAAGAAAAGCCATTAACTAGAAAATGAAGAAAACAGCAGATCCATTAGTAGTGAGGCTGTGAGGAGCAGGAGCCACTAAGACTTCAAGGGGCTGGGTAGGGCCACCCTTCAGCTCATAACCCATCATGGGCTTCCTGCCCCACAATCCTGGGACTGCCCTTCCAGGCCACCGAGACTGGTGGCTGCCTATTGTTGCCCAAACTTTGAGCTGCAGAAGTGACTCCCCTACTCTGCGACGTAGGTCACCAGGGTCACCTGAGCAGTAACTAGGGAACTGAGGGTACTTTTTTGTTTATGCTTTCGAAGAGCACGGTATCTCTTTCCCAGCTTCCCCTTTTAATGTCTTTCTCAATGTTTCCTTCTCCTTTGCCCCTATCCCCAAGGCTCTCAAGTGCATTTAAATTGGAAGAAAAATTGACCAGCCAAAGTATCTGCATTGTACCCAAGACAGTATTTGAACTTCCTAATGGCTCCAGGCAATCCCCTCAGGGCCCTGTTTTCAATAAGACAAGGCTGAGAAGTGAGGGGGAGAGTTTCCCTGCCCAACAACTCTCTTTAAAACTGTGGCTCAGTTTCAGGTTTGGACTAACTGGTACAGCTGGGTCTCCCTAGCCTGGACCCAGTTTTCTACACACTAACCCCATGCTCAGGGACCAGCATTCAACCCATCTAGTTTCCTGTATGCTGCTGTGATACAGTAGTTTAACAGAAAGCAACTTCCAGGAGGAAGCGTTTTGCTTACGATTCCAGGTTGCGGTCCATCACCGTGGGGACATCAAGAAAGAACTTCAACAGCTAGTCACAGCCCATCCAAGGTCAAGGGCAGAAGGAGATGCTTAGGTTGGCTGGATTTCTCTACTCAGGTCAGGATCTTCTGGCTAGGGAATGGTGTTCTCCACAGTAGGCTTGGTCTTCTCCTATCAGTTGACTTAGTTAAAATAACCCCAATGAAGAGAATGCAGAATCCCTCATGGAGGCTCTCTCCCCAGGCAACTGTATCAAGTTGTATCAAGTTTCTAATTAAAGCTAACCATCACACCTATTTTACAGGATGGAAACTAAGACTCCTGAGGACATGCGACTTACCGAAGGCCCCTCCTGTGTGAGCTGTGGAGTTGTGGCCTGAGTCTGCAGATCTCAAATGATCTCATACCTTCTCAAGCCAAGCTCCATCCAGTGCTCAGATGATGATCAAGAATCTTACTCTCAGCTCTACTTAGTGAAGTTAATTGCAGAGCACCTGTTCTCCCAGTACCGGGTATTGTGACCACTCACCCTTTGCAGACTGCTCACAGGCATGGCATGGCAGCTTCTGGAAGCTGTGTTTCATTTGTTGCTTCTCTGTGGTCCATGCTGGAGCACCATGCATATTCCTGCAGGCTGGGGAGTCTTAGCACTATATGACACTCAAGTTGGGCACACATGGGCTTGACGTGCACCCATCCATATTGACATCAGCCCCATAGGGAGTTAAACTCGTGGGATTCTGTTTCCTCGCTTACATTTCCTAGTTCAGATTGTCCCTCCCCTTTGAGTGTATGTGTTTAAAGAACTTCCAGTGTTGTCCTCTAAAGTCACAAGCACAAGGCATAGTTCCTTTTGGAATGTGGTAAGTGAAAAAAGCCATAATCGCAGATTAATACTATAGAGACTCAAATGCGGCATCTGTCCTCATCTGAGAGTCAGAGCAATGTTGTTCTCCAGCCTTCCTCTAGCTCTCAAGACATACTTGCTATGTTAGGAAGAAAATGCCCATTTCTTTAACTGCAATTTCCCCTTGTTTGGCTTTGATGATGTAAGTAAAAATGAAGAGTAGTAGTCAAGATATAGTAGGAACAAGGGGGAAAAAAAACTAAAGTTAAAAATTACATTGAGGGCTGATGAGAAGGGTCCGTAGGGAAGAGCACTTCCTGTGCAAGGATGAGGATCTGAGTTCAGGCCCCAGCACCCACTGAAAATGCCAGGCGTGGGCCCCCATGCCTATAACCACAGCAGTAATGGAAGGGGGTGGAGACAGGAGTCTGAGACTTCCTGGCTGGCCAGTAGCTGGGAAGTAACAAGCTCCAGATTCACTGGAATATTCTGTCCAAAAAGTAAGGTGGAGGGCAGTAGGGGAGGACTCTGATATCTTCCATTGCCCTCCGCTGTGTACATGGCCTCACATGCATGTATGGGCGCGTGTGCGCACACACACACACACACACACACACACACACACACATACCATAGTAATATATAACCCCAACTGCCAAGCTTCAGAATACAGCTTTTACCTCCACAGTGCTGCGTATCTGTCCTGGGCCGGGCTCAATACTAGGTACTAGGCACTAGTGACTAAGACACACGGCCCTCACCTACATGGGTAACAGACTAGTAGGGAAGGTGGGACCAAAACCACTAGTTACAAATCATTTACTAAATCAAGCAGAAAGCTTTGGAGACTTGCAACAAGAGAATCGAACCCAGCCTGGAGTGAGAGAGGTTTTCCCCAAGGAAGTCAAAGTCTTAGCTGAGTTAGAAAAGACGTAAGGGTCAAAAGGTTACCCGGGTGTTGGGAGTAGGTGGTCAGGAGAAAAGCCTGAAAGCTAGGACTGAGGAGATTCTAGAAGGTGGGCTAACATATAGCCAGGCAAGGTGGGAGAGGTCTTGGCGCATATGTGAGCTCTGCTTGTGCAATGGAAGCTGCCCTGCGGCGTAGGCCAGAGGGTGAGCTCCTAAGAACAGGGCCACACTTGCTTTTGCTTTTCAGACCTAGCATGCTTGACAGCCCAGTGTTAGCAGATGGGAGGTGCTTGCTAAGGGTACCAGCCCTTCGATGCTGGTCTCACAAACTGTCACACACAGGGATCCCCCTTTCTCTGTTTCCTTCCTCCTGTAACTGCTTTTGTTTCTCGAGTTTTCCTCTTCCAGATTTGGTTCTGCCTTGCTTATTGGTTTCTATTTGGCACATACAATAGTTAATAGTTCCTTGCAGCATCACACAGAACAGGAAAATAATCCAGTCAGATCATAGTGGGGCAGGATGAGGGCGTAACACAAGTTCCTCTGGAATCTTGAATGGACTCACTCTAGGGTGGCTCCAATCTGGTCGGGGCTAGCAACTATAGAAACAAGGGGGACTTTCCAACCTGTTCTCTAAGTGTACTAGCTCATTAGGAAGCCCCTCTCCATTGACCACGATGCCAAAGGTTAAGGAGGCATGAAGAAGATATTGTGTGCCCCAGTGCCAAATGTATCCCTCTGGGGCTGGAAACACATTCAAATCATCAGAACTCATCTCTTTGCTGAAGCAGAAGTTGCCAATAGTCTAAGAGAATTGGCACCCGTACGTATCTCTCTGAGCCCTCAGAAGCATATGCTGCGTTTTGTTTGTTGTGTTTTCAAGCAGTTTGGGTTCTGGGAGACCTAGCAACACACCTAAGAAGCCACCTGTCATGGGTTTGTCGGAATTTGTGTCTTTGAACTTCTCAGCCTGCTGGGACAGCCACTTTTTATTTTAATACCCAACTGAAATGATTCATCATCCTACAGCCCACAGGCTTCCCCAGGTGGTCAAAGATTGGAGCTCCTGGCCTCCCTTGTTCAAAGCTCCTGCCCAAAATACATCTCTATCCCTTCTGCAGCCGAACAGACCCATCAGTCACCCCGTTTTTCCCAAGTGACATCAGGCCAAGGCTTTCTGTGTAAAGGAACTTTGAAAAAACAATGGAGTGGGCACAGGCATGTACAGGGCTGGCAAGGAATTCAAATGGGGTGTTTGGTGTTGTGGTTTCTGAAAATACATGTATGAAATGTCCTAGACTCGGAGTATCTGAATGTCTGGCACCTCCTTGGGCCCTTAAGTTGCTAGCCCTGTTTTTCTTTGCTCCTGAGAATGTTTCTCCCTCACTCTTATCCTCCAGGTGGATCCTCCGAGTCCTCTGATTTGGAAAGTGTTGCTCTCTGAGCAGCATTCTCTATCTTCATGAAGTCAGTTGTACCCACTTCTGACAGTCACAATCGGGTCCCAGAAGGAGATGCAGGAGAGTTAATGGGACCTTCATCTGAGTGTCTAGGCACTTCCCCCAGACATCAGTGCGCAGTTTTGCCTTATCTTCATAGAGCCTGGGGTTGGGGATCATGAGGAAGAGCTAGAGTGCATATCTGGGGAAGACTAGAGAAAGGGGTGCAGTCTATGCAGTCATGGGGGAGCCATCATCTGTGCTGGGTGCAGCCCTTCCAGTAAATCTGCTTTACCTATGCTCCTGCCCTTAGCCTATGACCTATGCTCTCTATGTAAGCCCAATAACTCACCGATTCCCCAGGGTAAACTTAGGTGAAACTGAACCTAAACTGAGACCTTATGAGGAGGAGTTAGGCATAAACACGCCTTCCCCAGGAAAGGAATTTTCACAATACAGTCACGAGCAGCTATAGATAGCTCATGTCCTTGAATGGCAGTTGGTTTTACTCCGCTATGGCATTTCCAGGAAACACTTAGGACCGGCCTGCTTTTGCACGTCAAAATCTGCATCATCAGTTTCAGTAGCACGAGAGACCTCAGTCTCCCGTCTCTCCGCATCTCTTGATCTTCAACAATGTTGTTTCTGACACAGGGAAGCAGCCCTAAAAATGGCTACTGCATGAGAATTTCCTGGCATCAGATGTCTCCCAAACTTTATCTCATTTAATCTTCATAATAGCTCTGTGTGGTTAGAATTATCCTACTTCGGCAACGACAGTCACTGAACTAAGGTTTGCTGAGCTCTTGCTGTGCATCAATCTCTAGGCAAACCAGTGCACATGACTCCCCTTGCTGGGCTCTCCCATCTCTGTGGAGTTGGCAGTGCTACCACTCACATTTCACAGATGAGAAAACCAGGGGGGGGGGGGTCTCGGAGAGGGAAAAGGATGGGTTTGTGGCACTCAGACAGAGGAGGAGCTCAGAACTCCATAATTCAGAGCTACAGTTTGTCACCCCATTATAGTTTCTGTATCACAGAACCGCTGAAGTTTCTGGGAAGCCCAGGGCAGGTCTCAGAAAACACTGCAGCAATTAGTTGTCAGAGAAGTGAAGGGCATGGCTCTGGATTCTTCTGCAGAGACTCTAGGGAGCACAATCGTGGTCAAGAGAGGCTTGTTCCTCACACGGGGCCTTTTCTTGATGTCATTGAGTGTCCCCTGAGATGGCTCAGTTTAAGCATCCTTGCTGAGAGCACGGCATTAAATTTTAATGTGAAGAAAACAGAAAAGAATGGTAAGTGTGCTAAGATGAAACTGGACACACACAACTCCTGCTGGTTTCTCTGGCTCTCTAAAGTGTATTAGACTGGAACAATGGAATGGTCCTTTCATCAAAAGCTGGGGGCTCCCGTTTCTCTCTCAAGCAAGCAAACAGAACCACCCTCTGTTTATACACCATGTCAAGAATGAAGCTTGGATCTTCAACACTCAGAGGAGCAGTGGGCTGAGGGAGAAGAGGAAACTCTCCTGGCATGTGTGATGGCAAAAGTGGGGTTTCTGGATCCACTAAGTCTCCGAGGCTGCTTCCTACAGAGGGCACCTGCTGTTCTAAGCAGACTCATGTCCAGAAGAAAAATGGGAGTCAGTCTGGAAAGAGTAGGAGAAATAAGCATGATTCTTGACCTGATGTATAAACAAACCTACCCCTTCCTTAAGATGAGAAGAAGAAGGAGGAGGAGGAGGAGGAGGAGGAGGAGGAGAAGAAGGAAAGAAAGGAAGGAAGAAAAAGAAAGAAAAGAAAGAAAGAAAGAAAGAAAGAAAGAAAGAAAGAAAGAAAGAAAGAAAGAAAGAAAGGAAAGGAAAGGAAAGGAAAGGAAAGGAAAGGAAAGGAAAGGAAAGGAAAGGAAAGGAAAGGAAAGGAAAGGAAAGGAAAGGAAAGGAAAGGAAAGGAAAATTATTACACCCAGCATAAGTCAGGTTCTCTAGAAAAACACAACCTATAGAATGAATGTAAGTTGCAAAACAGGATCAGATCGGCTTACATAATATGTTCTGGGTAGTCTAATAATTGCTGTCTACAGAACCTGGTAGCCACTCAGTGCACAAAGCTGGGTGTCTCAGCAGTCCCAAACTGGTGTTAAAGGATTGGAAGATGCCTATAGATGTGATCCATTGACAGGTCAAAGAAGCTGCTCCCTGAGTCGGGGATGGATGGCATCATTAGCCACAACAGCAGGGTAGATGTACTCACCAACAAGAGGATTGCAGGCAGCCCCACTTTTTCCTGAGGTCTCTTCACATCTGCCTCCAACCAGTTGCTGCCCACTCTGAGGAGGGTGGGTGTCTTATTTCCTCAGCTAATTCTTCCTGGAAACTGCCTCACTTCCTGAAGTGTTTCTTTTTGTTGAATCCAGATCCAATCACGTTTACAAGATTAACCATCACACTCAGAATAAACACCAGGAAAACAAAAAACAAAACAAAAAACAAAAACTGGAATTGTGGGTTGTAGGGCTTTGACAGCATGCATTTCGTTTGATTCAACATTCTGTCTAGAAAATTAATGAAATAATTCCACTGGTGATATTTTAGCTATAAGGGTGTTTGTCATCAGCAGTGGCTCCATAAGAACATAAAACTAGGATCAAGTTAACTGACCAACAAGGGCAAGTTGGTTCTAACTTTGATTCATCTCTATACTGGAAGATCCTTTAAAACAATAATGTCAGGGCTGGAGAGATGGCTCAGGGGTTAAGAGCACAGGCTGCTCTTCCAGTGGATCTGGGTTCAATACCCAGCATCCACACGGCCACTCACAACTATTTCTAACTCCTGTTACAGGGGATCCAACACCCTCACAAAGACATACATGCAGACAAAACACCAATGTACATAAAATAAATATAGAAAGAAAGAAATAAATGAATAAATAAATAAAATATTTTAAAAAACAATAATGTCTACCTCTCTCTGATGACCTAGAAAGGTATGATGCAATGCTTAGATTAAACCCCAAGGCAGTAAGTCTGGAAATACTATAACCAGGACAAAAGCCACTGTTTCTAGCTCTCCATAAAAGATGATCTGGGGCCTAGAGAGGTGGTTCAGCAATTGAACACACATACTGCTCTTGAAGAGAATCTGCATTAGGTTCCCAGCACCCATAACAGGCGGCTAACAACTGCCTGTAACTCCAGTTCCAAGGGACATGATGTCATCATTCTAATGTGAAGGAACTGCACTCACACATGCACAAACCCATGCACAGACACATGTATGTAATTTAAAAAAAAATTAAAGGATTTCTCTGGACTGGGAAAGAAATAGGGAAATGGCACCTTTCAAAATAGCTTCAAATTATATAAAGTATCTTGGGGTAACTCTGATCAATCCACTAAAAGACTTGTATGATAAAAACTTTAAGACACTGAAGAAAGAAGTTGAAGACATTCCATGCTCGTGCATCAGTAAGGTTAATAATGGCCATCCTACCAAAAGCAATCTACAGCTTCAATAAAATTCCCATCAAAATTCCAACACAATTCTTCACAGATCTTGAAAGGACATTTTCAACTGCATATGGAAACATAAATAAACAGGGTGCAAAAACAATCCTGAACAACAAAAGGACTGTGAGTGTCCCCAATTTCAAGTTAATACTGTCAATAATAAAAACAGCATGACACTGGTACGGAAGCAGACATATTGATCAATGAAATCAGATTAAAGACCCAGGCATAAGTCTGCAAACCTGACTTTTTTTTATATAAAAAAGCCAGAAATACACACTAGAAAAAAGAATCTTCAACAAATGGTGCTGGTCAAACTGGATGTCTGCTTGTAGAAGAACCCAACTAGATTCATATTTATCACCGTGAGCAAAAGCCACTTCCAAATGAATCAAAGATTGTAGCAGAAAACCAGGTACACTGAGCCTGATAAGAGCTAGTGGGGAGCAGCCTTGAACACATTGGCACAGGAGACGATTTTCTGAACAGAATAGCATTAACACAGGCACTAAAATCAACAAGTCATAAACGAGACCTCATGAAACTGAAAAGTTTCTGTAAGAAAAAGGACGCTTTCATTCAGACAAAACATAGCCTACGAATGGGAAAAAGTTTTGCCAACTCCACATCTGATAGAGGGCTAATATCAAAAAAATATATACTTAAGTTCTAGAAACTAGGTAACAAGAGAAAAAAATAAGCCAATATAAAATTGGGGTACAGATCTCATCAGAGAATTCTTGATAGAAAACTCAAATGGCTGAGAAACACTTAAAGAAACATTAAACACCCTTATCTATCAAGGAAATGCAAATCAAAACTGCTTTGAGATCCCATCTTACACCAGTAGAACGGCGAAGATCAATAACACAAGTGACAGCACATGCTGGTGAGGATGTGGAAAAAGGGAACACTCCTCCATTTCTGGAGGAACTGGAAATTTGTACAGCCATTATGGAAATCAGTGTGGTGGATCTTAAGGAAGATGGGAATCGATCTACCCCAAGATCCAGCTACACTACTCTTGAGCATATATCCTCCTATACCCGAGACGCATGTTCAAGGATGCTCACTGCTAGCTCTATTTGTAATAGCCAGAAAATGGGAACAACCGGGATGTCCCTCAACAGAAAAATGTATAAAGAAAATATGGTACATTTGCACAATGGAGTATTACTCAGCTGATTTAAAAAAGAAAGAAAGAAAGAAAGAAATCCCAGGTAAATGGATGAAATTAGAAAAAAATCACCCCGGGTGAGGTATCCCAGATCTAGAAAGACTAATATGGTATGTTAAATGCTGTTATTAGCTGTTAAGTGAGTGGTAACCAAGCTACAATCCGGAGGACCACAGAGTTTAGGTGTGGAGTAAGGAAGTGGGGGAAACAGATAGATCTCATTAGGAAAGGGAAATAGAATAGTTACAGATGGAATAATAAGGGGGCTGGAATGGGAGGATCAAGTGAGAGGCACAGGGAATAAGGAGATGAGAAAGGAAATGCAGGGAGAGATTGCTAAAATTAAGGGCTATCTGAGGTGTAGTATGGAAACATAATACAGCAGAAGCGTCCTAAAATACATACATATATGAAGATGATCTAAATAAAATCACCAAAATAACAGGGAAGACAGAGCTGCAACTGGTCATCTCCTGTCACCAAATGAAGCTTCCAGCATCAGGTCTGGGTTACATATTAATTGATATGTTTGCCAAAAGGGTCCCATGGGAATCCCCAGACAACCCAGGCTGCTGCTAAGACTATAGGCTATTTTCCACAAACTGACAAGCAGGACCCCATTGCTGAAGACAACACCCACACACCTCATTGAACATGGAGAAGTCGAGCTGAAGCCCACATAGGGCCTTCACCTCTGTGTTCTAGCATCCTTAGTTCAGGAAGTTACTCTGCATGCGACCACAAGAGAAACATAAGCACCAAGACAGTCACAAACTTTCTGATATACGATGGTGTCCCGCCTGCAAACTCTGCTAGGGCCATGGTGGGCAAAGCTTGTGGAAGTAACCAGCCAATACCTGTTTTAAGGCCCACTCTACAAGGTGGAGCCTGTCTATACCTGGCACTGCTTGAGTGACCAAGAACCTGAGACTAGATAGTCAAGAGATCTAGGGGAAAACCAAATCCGACTGTTCTAAACACCAACTACGAAACTGCAATACAGTGACTCCTGATGACATGCTACTATCCTCACAGATCAATGCCATGCTCGGGGATGTTTCCCCCTGCGGCAGATGGGAATAGATACGCAGACCCACTGCCCGATGTTATGCAGAGACTGAGAGACCTTGGAACATTCTGCCCTACATAGGATGTCTCCATTGCATCCCTCCCCTCGATCCTCAGGGAACTCTGTGGAAGAGGAGGACGAAAAAGTCCAGGAGTCAGAGGATATGGAGGACACCAAGAAAGCACGGCCCTTTAAGCGAACGTTAGCAAAGCCTGTATGAATGCACAGACACTGAGGTGGCATGCACAGGACCTGCACAAGTCTGTGCCAGGTCCTCTGCATATATATTGTAGCTTCCAGTTCAGTGTTTTTACAGGATTCCTGAGCATGTGAACAAGTGGGTCTCTTGTGCCTTCTCTCCGGCTCTTTTCCTTCTGTTTGCTTGTCTTGTTCAACGCCGATGTGTTAAATTCTGTTTTAAAATATTTTATCGCATTATATTATGTTTTATTATTACCCTTTAGAAGTCTGTTGGTTTTTTTAATGAGAGATAGAAAGGGAGTGGACCCAGATGGGAGGGGAGGCAGAAAGGGACTGGAAATAAGAGAGGGAGGGGAAACTTTAATCTGGATACATTATGTGAGAAAATCTAATTTCAATAAAAGGGGAAAATTAAATAAATTAAAAGAAATTCTTTTAGGAAAAAAAAAAAAAACAGAAATCCCAGGGCATGAACAGTTCTGGGGGAAGAGGGTTGTAAAAATAGGGGCCAATCAGGTCACTGAACAGATCACAGTTCGCCCCCAAATGACAAACACTAAGACAGAGTGTTTCTACCAGCCAGACTTCTACTGAAGTCTGTGGCCTCCCTGCTTCAAGCTCCAACTCAAGGGCTAAGCTGTCCCATTTTTCAGGGTCACAGCCCCCACAGAGCTGTGGGTTATATAGCTGCTGTCTCTCAGCTGGGCATGGCCGCTGCCCTCTTGCGTGAGAACAGCTGTGATGGTGCACACAAGACTTTCCTGATGTGCGGACCATCAACTTTTTCTGTAGAGGAAAGGAGACACTCTTGGGGATCACGAGCTCTCATGACCACCACCACCCCGCACCCCTTTGTGGTTATATAAGAAGCAAAGGGTTGATGGGGACTCTGGTACTGTCACTTTCAGTATAACTGTGCTCGTAAGTTGTATAGGGGACTTCCCAATGGTATAGATGCCTTTGAGTCACCCCAGTAAATGCCTTGGCTCTCCAAGACTGACGGGCAGAATTCTCTTCTCAGCTGGTGCCCTCTCTATCTAAGGTGACAAGGCCTTTCTTCACACCAGCCCAGGAAAACCACGTGACACCACTCATCCTGTATGTTTACTGGGCACTTGTCCTATGCATGATACTGAGCTGAGCACCTGGAACTTAAAGGACAAGAAGAGGCTCCACTATCAGTAGAGAAACTCTCCATCGCTCCCAGGAGTAAGCATTCCCACAGATTGCATTCATTTAAAATCTGCATCTCCCAGGCCACCTTCCTTTCCCATCTTGTCTGACACTTGCCTTCACTGCAAAGCCCTTCCCATCAGGCCATCTGTTCCTGGGGAACTACTCTGAAACTCCCACAACTTATATAGCAGAATGGATGGCATAGAGCAGAAGCTCAATAAATATTTATGGAATGACCAACAGAATATAATTACTTCCAGAAAAGCATATTTCCTTTATTTAGATTTATGTGAGTGTGATTCCTGATATCATGCATTGGAACTTTTCTCAGGCAAAAGTGACAGAAAATTCAACCCAAATCGTCTTGGTGAGGGAAGGAGAATGTATTGTCTCCCGTAACTAGGATATTTATAAGCACATTAGCACTGCCTCTGCTGAATTCAGGGGCTCAAAAGTTGGTTTCTTTCTCTTGGCCTCAACTTACCCTTCTTGGAATTTCAGGTTCTTTTCTCATGAAACTAAAAAGGCACCAACACTACCAAGCTTTCACAGACCCAAATCTAACATGGAGCGGAAGAAAGGGGAGGAAGGGAGGGGGAGGAAGGGACCTCTTTTGAAATCTAAGCAAGAAAATCTAATCTAGATGGGCTAATTAGTCCTCACTAGTTGGTTGGCTCAAGGCGCCATTCTGACACAATCTCTGAGTTGGGGAATGGTGCTCTGAATGTCCAACTGGATCACTTACCTCTGTCCACACTAAGGGTGAGGAGAGACTGGACCCCCGAACACAATCAGGAAAGGCTGGGTGAGGGAGCGGAGAGAGATAAAACTAGAAAATGGCATCTCACCTCATCCTAGCGCCCTTGGCCTAGAACTCCAAGCATAAATATCTCTGATTTCTCCTCCAGCTTCGACAGCAGAACTGCACAAAAGTGCACAGGACAACGCCCCTGTCACAAAGCAAGCCATGTGAAGTCTGAGAATTCGAGTCTGCCTCCACCCCAGCCGGCCCCCCCAGCTGCTTATGGTGGATGATCTGGGTGCGCAGGTGGTGTGGCACGCAGAAGCCAGGATGTACCTCTCTTGTTCAGACTGAGGTGGTGTGGGCAGGACTCACCACATCATCCATTCACCCCTCTGTGAATTATAGCACAGCAAACAGAGGGCAGCTTCAATTTGCATCACAGACCCAAAACTTATGGTCCTCTATGGCTCACTCTCCTTATTTGTAAAATGGGAATGAAAACCTCGGGTAGGTAGAGATGCTACCAGGAGGGAACAAGGTAAGACAGACAAGATTCTGGGATTAGCAGGGCCTTCAAAAGTCTTACACACAGATTCCAAATAAGATGGCCCGCGGGCATCTATTACTCATCTGAGAGCAGGAGCAAAGCGTGCTTTGTTCTCTACTTACTTGTTTTTCAAATGCCAGCGACTCATTCCACACTTCGGCAAGGAGGAACAGCGTGTCAAGATGCCTAATTTAAGAAATCCCTCTTAATATTATCATAATGTAAAACAATACTTTCTCAGAAGAGTTATTGTGTGCCATGCTCAGACAGCGTGAAGTACAAAAGAGACGTGCATATGCAAATTAACCTTCTAAAAAGTGCACTCCAAAGACACTCTCTGAATAATGAATGTGAAGAGTGGCAAGATTATTTTATTGGTCACTCTCGAGCACCGAAATCTGCTTCCGAAACATCAAACATTTGTTTTCTGTATTGTTGACATTCTATGAAGGAAAAGGTCACTGGGTGAAATGTAAAGAGATTTTTACTATTTGAGTCTATTACAAGAACAGGCTCCCTCCAGCACAGGAACATCCAAAAGGGCTTAAATGTCACTAACAGTCTCAAATTTATTACAGTGGATTCGCAGGGAAAAAGGGACATAAAGGGTCTTTTTCATTAAAAATGCTCTTTGATTTTCACTTGTAGCTTTGGCAGAGGAATTAACAAGGGAGCAATTGCAGGAAACGCTGTTGAGATAGAAGAGGGGACTCAGCCAGGAAGGCACGTGGGACATTGTACACATGAAAGAGTTCCACCTCAAAGAGGAAGCTCAAACCAGCCAGCTGGGCTCACTTGTAGTAACTTGGTTGATTTCTAGAATGGAAGATGGAGAAGAATATTCATGGGAGCACTTACCCCTGTATGGAACTCAGCCTAAGACCCACTGTTGGCTGTCATATTCGGGGGTGAAGGCTCTACACTGATTGTCCATCCCACAAACACTGATATTGTTGGGGCCGGGCCTGGGACTGGAATTACAGCCAGAGTGAGGCAGGCCTTCAAGAAGTTCAAAGTCTACAGTGGCCTGGGAGACTACGGAGATGAGGCCTTGAAGGACAGGGAGTGCAAAGGACTGAGGAAAACCAGCTGGGCCTCTGTGCTCAGGTCACTCCCAACCAGTGATGTTGTAGCAGAGTATACCCATATAGCCCAGAGCAAGCTGGGAGGCCTCTGGTGGCCTGGTTTGGCATGAGACCTCTCCTATCCATGGGAATCTACAAATCAGTCCCTGTCCCATGAGTAAGGGACCCAAGCTGCTGGAGACTTCTCTGGCTGCTGCCCAGACAGCCCTTCACAGTATTCACAGAAAAACAAACTGGAGAGATGGTGGCCCAGTGGGTAAAAGTGCTTGCCACCAAGTCTGATGACCTGAGTCATCCCAGGAGCCACATGGTAGAAGAGAGAACTGAAACCCCCACCATCAATTCTCTACATGTACACTGTACGTCTCTCCCTCCCTCTCTCTCTCTCCCTCTCCCTCCCTCTCTCTCTCTCTCTCTCTCTCTCTCTCTCTCGTCAAGAAAAAGCATTGTTCTTGAAGCCTTCAGATTTCAGGAGAACCAGAACTCCAATAATGGAGTTCAAGGAACTTTGCTTAAGGAAGCAAAGGAGCTTCTGATTCAGCCCCATTCGCACAGGCCGGGTGGAGAACGTGACGCCCCTGCTCTCACAATCCCACTCCACATGTCTGGCTTCTGGAGCATCCTTGTTGGAAATTGCATGCTAGGAGGTCTCAGATACTGAATGGCTTCCCACAGGACCAACCCGCATCTGGAGGTCCTCAGCTCAGGCCATTGTACCAGCTCTCCTAGATCAAGCCTGGAATTCCCACGCTGGTCTCCAGGAACACGACCAATGGGCTGATAATCTGCAACCAAGATTGCCTGCCGGAGTTCCCTGCCACAGAACGTGATGTAGGCATGGCAGGTCCGTGGGATGCCACAACTCTCCACAACCTTCACCTCACCTAGGGTGCCAGTGAAAGGTTGGCTGGCTTGGGGTTACTGCTTCTTACCACATCAATGGAGTACCAGTTGCTACTGGAGAGACTGTTCCCTAAAGCCCAGGGTGGGCTAGAAATGCACCATCCTGCAAGGAAAAGGCAAGAAGCAGGTCGCCCTGCCCCATACTGCCCTTCACCTGCTGGGGATGCCACCCTCCTCTCCCCCTTCCTGCTAGCCAGTCTCCCAACAAATGCCTGTTCGCTTCCAGGGCCTGGTGCTAAAATTAGAGGTAAGTGAATCAATTAACTTTCATGTGTGTGCATGCGTGCACACGCTACCACACGCGTGGTCAGAAAACAACTTGAGGATGTGGCCCTCGCTGATCAAAGCCAAGTTGTCCGTTTCCTGGAGGTGAGTGCCTTCCTTGTTGAGCCATCGCACCAGCCTCACTATGGTATTTTAAAAAGATTTTATTAGTGTATGTTAATTGTGAATAATAATAGCTTTCAGGCGATATTTTCATCCTGCATATAATGTATTTTGATCACATGAGCTCTGCATCACGCTCAATCACACTCATTCTCACGGATCCCTTCCTCTTCTCCACTAGTCTTCCTTCTGGTTTCATGTCATGTTTTTTTTTCTTCTGGTGACCCAAAGAGATTATTTCCGGTTGCTCACAGGAGCGTGGCTAAGGAGTGATCTGCAGGAGCACGAACACCCTCCCAGTGGTTACACCACTGAAGAAAATGTCTCTTCCTTCCGCAGCAACCACGAGCTGGCTATAGCTCCTCTGGAAGAGGAGCTTCATGCACCTCTCATGCATGTTTTAGATTTTTTTTCCTATGTGTTTTGCTACATTTTATGTTGTCTGCTGCACATGCACAAGGGCAGCACCTTCCCATTTCCTCCCTGAAGCCCCGCCCAGCACTGCAGTGAAGGTGTCAGCCTACCTTCTGTACTCAGCCTGCTGTGTGTGCTTGTCACTACACACCACAGTAGGTTAGGACTGTCTCTGCCTCTCTCCCAGGAGTCTCCTGACCTGACTCTCCCAACCATATCCATCTTCAGACTCTGGCCCCAGGCCTGGCACACAGAGGCTTTCAATGAATGGCTTAAGGAACTCAATAAGATCCTGTGAAACGGGACCCAAGCAGGACCTCAGCTCCTACAGAGGGAGACAGTGATTATCTATGATGTGCCAGGAGTATCTCAGCTAGAATCTAAATTGCAGTGCTGTCAAGGACAGCCACTGCTAGATGAGAAGATCAAGGACCAAAGAAGTCTAGAGATAGTCCCAAGCCACGCAGCAAGTAGGTGCTGAAGTAGAAATCTGGGTTAAGTCTTGATACTTTCCATCGTAGGAGGCAGGAGTAGAGAGAGAAGCATAGGGTACTAAGTAGATGATAATGAGAGTTAACATCTGTTGAGAACCCCCTGTGCACAAGGCCCTTTCTTGGGCCTTTCTCCCGTACCATCTAATTTAAAGTACACAGCAGGTATTGGCTCATTCTCACTTTGCGTATGAGAAAACTAAGGTTCAGAGCGGCTGAGCAGCTCCTCCCAAATTTCAAGACCCATCCAGACTAACCCATTCTTCCTGAAGCCCCTGTGCTATCAGTGGCTGATGAAACCAAGAAAGCAGAGTGGCAGCATGAAAACCCAGTTTCAAGGGCAGCCCGGGCCCTGGAGGCTGCGCAGGGCTTGGGTTAATGACAGTCAGATGGGGAAAGCTGGGGAGCGGGAGGCCAATGCCCCAAGCCAGCTGTTCCACGGTCACATTTTTGTGACAAAAAGCAACCGAGAAGCCAGTTAAAGCTCAATCCCACCTCAAGGGCCTCTCTTCCTACTGCCTCTTCTCTGCTCGCTCACTTTGCTCAGCTTTTCTGCCTCCCCTAAGGCTGGGACAGGTGCTGGAATGGTCTAGGCCCTCCTGGCTCTGTGGGCCTAGGGAAGGAGGGGAATTTCCCGGCCTCACTCTTCCAACAGTAACTTCTTTGCTAAGACCATGATTCCCTTGCTCTTTTTTTCCACCTTGGACTTAAGTTCCGGTCCAAGCAGCTGTCAGGACTCTTCTCCGCATGCCCAGCACACTGGTAGCAGAGCCCAGGCCTTCTTGCCTTTGCTGAACTGACCCTCTCTTTTCAGGCTGACCATTGGGAACTCAGGATCCTGACAGCCCTTCTCATCTCTTCAAATCTTCCCCAGTTGGGGATCTTTATGGTTTGGTATGAAGCATGTCTGACCTTTCATATAATAAAGCTACTTCAATTTTACTGAAGTTTTAAGAGGGGGGAGGTGCCCCTGGAGATATTTCCCAACACAAAATACCATTTTCTTCCTGTACTTACGAACACTGTCGGGTCCTTGTGGCCTAGATAGAGCTGTCCTAACCCATGAGGTGGCATAGTGTCCTGGCAACTTGACAGATCTGATTCAAAACCAGGTGGATGCTTTCCAGCTGTGTGACCTTGACTTTAAAATAAAAGGGCTCCTCTGTGCTGTGATTTCCTCCTCTATACAATAAGGGTGATCATGGCTGCTCTGCAAGGTGGTGTGAGCTCTGGAGACAATGGTGGCACACAGTGAGTGCCCGGGAAGTGTGCTCTTGCCACATACTTATTCTTAGTAATCTGGGTTTATATTGAAGACAGTGCCTTGGGTTCACAGGTTATCTTCTCCGCCACAAACTGCCCATTGCAGTTCCCCTGCCAAATACGAGCACAGAATAAACTGTAGCAACTTTGTGCAGAAAGGTTCCTTCCAGGTTACATAATGGATGGCTTATAGAACCCCTCGCAGTGCAAAGGAAGCAATCCCAGCTTCAGCTTTCTAGAATGGCAAAGCTGGGCCCTCTGAAAGCCTGCTGCCTCTTCTAGGACGTGAAAGTTCTGCTTGCTGTAGAAACTTCCATTAAAATCTTGGCCTCCTACCCATGCAACCACCACCATCATCAGACAGCTTCCGTGGACAGGAAGGCCTCTGGGTCTGCTAGAGTATGCAGCTCCTGAATGGATGTCCTGTAGGTAGATGGATGTGTAGCCAGGGTAAACCTTCCTCCCTGTGCAGAGCTCTGTGATTGCCACTGTCAGCAGAAGATGCAGAAATGTGATCTCCACCTCTTCCCTACCTCCTGAGTCCCACCTGTGCCCATGTCCAGTTGGCATGCGAACTCACAGAGAAGCCAAGATGCCAGGGAGTCTAGGAAATTCCAGCCTATGTGGTGCAGAAGGCATGTGCCCTCATCCATCTCTATGACAGCCTATCAAGTACATGATGGCATGGTGTCCCCCGTAACATTGCTCTCTCCCTGGTGGCGGTACAGCCCAGTCTAGGGCACACTGACCCACCTTCAAGCATTACCCACTTGGCACTTGGCTATCCATAAGATGGACTCCCTGAATGTCTCTTGGGTGCGGACTATGTTATAACCAAAGCCGGAGTAAGTATCTGTGTTTGTCATTTTTTTGTTGCTGTATCAGGATGCATAGGAGAGCAATTTAAGTGAGAAAATATTTATTTAGGCTCACATTGTCAGAGGGATCCATCATCACAGCAGAGAGGACACTGTGGAGCAGCTCCATTAGCACCATGGGAGAGCCAGAAGCAGGGAAGAGAGCCTCGTCAGCTTTGCTGGCCTTTTCAGTTTCCACCTCTTACTCTGTCTAGGCTCCCGGGGCTACTAACAACTCCGCTGCCTGCAACCACGGCTACTTTGTATATTTACACTTTCCTGATATGCACAGAGCCAGGACTAAGGTTGCTCCAACCTGCAAGATAGTTGCCACTGTCACCCACATTCAGGTCCCACCTTCCCCTTCATTACGCCACTCTGGAGATACCTTCATTGACATACCTAGAGGCGTGCTCCAATCTCCTAGTCAAGTTGCCGGGATAACTTACCCGTCACTGCATCCCCTTTGCTCCATGTCACACATGGTCTGTGTCATCCATCATCCCAGGCTCTGAGAAACTCACACTATCCCCCCTTTTCTTTTTAGACTCATTTTCTTTTGTATTGATATTACCTTTTTGGAGATTCTAGAGATTTGCTCATCATCTCCATCTCTGCTTCTTCTCTTTGGATGATGCTTGGTGACCCACAGATGGCCACCTGGTACCCTAGTATGAAGAGTCAAGGATGATGTCTTTACTTCGGCTGAACTTTCCCTCCGCTCCATTTCAGCCACTCCCCCAACCCGCTACCCTGGACCTTGTGGCCCACAGCACTGGCATCACTTAGCACCCCTACTCTCCCCACCCTACCTTCTAAGCATCACTCCCTGTGCTCACAGCTCGGTTGCACAAGGACGCTCACACTCTTCTAGTCTACTGGAAGCTCTTAGACATTGGCTTTATTGCTAGTACAGTACCCATCATGCTCTCGCTGTCTTCCTTCTCTGCTTACGCATCACGGTCATCGGCATCGTTGGCCCCTAGTTTTTAACCTCTCTGTCACTTTTAGCAAAATCCAGTGTAATGTAGGGCCACCTCACCCGAGTTCTGCACCTGGATGATTGAAACCAGCCATGGGAAAAACACGTCATCAGGAGTCTCATAAACTCCATCTCTGAATCTGAACACTACCGCGTCCCCGGTGAACTCCTGTCCCATGCTCTCAGCCTGTTTTCAGAATTTCTGCTTTCCTTTCAAAACATCTCACTTCTCTCCCCTCTTCCTCATCAGCTTTTGATTGTGTTTAAGACAGCAGGACCCTGTCATCCACATTCCCAGAACACCAAGCCGAAGCTTATGTATGGCTTCCCTCGTGTTATAATGGATAGCATGTCCCTTCTTTTATTTATGAGAACAATCTCCACTTCCCTACCTCTGATTATTGTCTCTGTAATTCACTCCAGGCAGAGTGAGTTGCTGAGGTCACCAAGGGCCCTCCTCCTGCTGCATCTAGGAGCACATCTAAACACTGTGCTTACTACCCCACTCTAGAGATGGACAGCCCAATCCTCACCTCCACCTCAAACTGGAACTTTCCTGGAGCCCACTGCTCTTGTTGACTAACCTCAGGAATACCACTTCCTCCTCAAACCATCTTGAATTAAACAGAATCATCCAGTTCACAGGATCACATTGGGGTGGGGGTAGGGGGTTAGTGGACTACATCTTTTCAAGAATGCTGTTTGAGAGAAATGAAGAGCAGGTCAGAAGGGACTTCCCTGTTTGCACTCTCTGGGAATCTTCCTGGGGTAGTAAACTCCACCAAAGGCTTTCTATCCCATCAGCTGTAACCCCAAGCAAGTGGGTTTCAGAATGTGGAAATTTCAGCAGCTTGCAGGACTAGAAGAGACTTTGAGGACCCTCTCATCTAGCCCTCTCTTCCAAGGTGCCAAGATGTAAGAGAGTTACCCAAGGTCAACAGCCAGAGCAGGCCATGCTTTTTCCTGTGGTAAGACCTCTTTCGGCAGAGCAGGGAGGACTCCAGGCACCAGCTCAACAGTGGCTGTCCTTGCTCCCTAGAACCAGAGTCTAAGAGGGAATTTGCACCAGAGCCCTTGTTATCGGATTGATCTCCAGGGAGATCTATGTGGGAAGAGGGAACATAGGGTAGGAAAAACAAAATTAAGGATGTACCTTAAGCAAGGTCTAACCTAGCCCGAGTCTTCAGGGCTTCTAGCACATACTGTGGTGCACAGAGCAGGAGCTTCCACCTGCTGCAGGGCAGGGCTTCTTGATGTTTCCCATCATGTTCCCTAAGTGGTCTGCAGAGTTGGTAGATTCTTTTAGGCTCCTCCAGGTAAAACTGCCTGCGCCTCTGAAGGGCAATATTTCTCAAAAGGTCTTAGTTCTGGACTATTCATAGCAATGCTGCCTGCAGTTGCAGGAGGCAGAGTCTTGGTACACAAGACCCTGGTAAAACAGGTCCCAGGAGATCCAGGTCAGGTCCTGGCCATATATCCATAGAGACTAAGAGAAAATTCTCTGGATCCCAGCAAAACAACTGGGGTTCACTATCAGCCATGTGACCTTGGATAAACCATTTAAGCTTTGGTTCCCCATATGAAATTTAGAAAAAGAAGATAATCTGTTAGGATTGTTGTGAGCAGCCACTGAGCTAATGGGTAGGACTTAGTCTAATGACTGCGTTCAGTAATATTATTGTAATTATTATTAATAATTATATTGCTATGATTACAAGTGATTATAGCAATGATAAAAAATGACAGCCGTGGCACGGAGCTCTCTGAAGTTGCTATCCGTCTCTTGGCATCCCAGAGATCCAGACGGGCATTGTCCATGTCTCAGCAGCAACACTGGGAACATCCAAGAAAGAGCATTATTTTTAGCCACACTGTGGATGTGGATGTGTGTCACTGGTGCTCCTATCTCACCACTGAGATAATTAACCAGAAGCAATTACACTGCACTTGGCAAATTGCAGCTTTGCCCTCTTTGCAAGAGGCATGTTTTATTTATACTTCCCCCCTTGGGGCTTTTTGATTGATCACATATCGCATTCAATAGTTAAAGGTGAAATCCTGACACGGACTTCACCTAGGTTCCCCTCAGGGTTCTCCGAGCAAGAAATGACCTCCTGCCTTTCCCTCAGCAGTGATCTGCACAGCTGAGCAATCACAATAGCTCCATCCGAGGCACATCTGCAGAGGGCCCCTTTTCACTTGAGGTGGCAGAATCGATGCCACGCCCTGCGTGTGGACGCCTCGTCGCCCCTGCCTTGCTTTTCCTAATTTCAGAACTGCTATAAGACAACACGTGTACAGAATACTGACTTCACAGAAAGCCTCGGAAGCTGGACAGTAAAAGTAGAGGCCCTAGTCATCCTATGTCTGGGAATCTGGGATGCTGAGGCTTAGGGGTGAAAACTGTCTGTGCATCACTCTTCAGAGGGAGAGGTGGGAGGAAGTGGACGTGCTGACAGAGTGGATTTGATCCACCCCATCAGTGAGATGAAGAATAGAAATGCCCAAGAGACAGAAGCAAAGTTTTTCAATGCAGATGGACTTCCTCCCCAACATGACCATTGTATGAATCCTGGTCTTAATATGTAGCCTAAGCTGTCCTGGAACATGCAACACAGTCTGGCCTTACCTCAAACCTTCTTCTCCCTCAATCCCTGCGTGCTCTGGTTACAGACATGCACCACCACCACATCTGCCTTGTATTCGTGGTGTGTGTGTATGTGTGTGTGTGTGTGTGTGTGTGTGTGTGTGTGTGTGTGTGTGTGCTCCTGCTCGTGCAAGCGTATATGTGCATGGTGGTTTTCACAGCACATATGTGTGCTTGTGTGTAGAGGTGAGAATACAACCTCAGGCATTGTTCACCTTTCATTTTCTTTTTTTGAGTCAAGGTTTCTCACCGACTGAGTAACTAGGCTGAATGGTGCATAACAGGATCTGCCTGCTTCTGCTTCCACAGCACAGATTACAAATGCAATACCGCTACACCCGGCTTTCTTGGCGTAGGTTTGAGGGGGTAGAATTCAGGAATGCAAGCCCTCTCCTGGCTGAGCTATCTCCCACAACCTCTGTATTAGAATTTTTATTAGCAGAAGTTTGATACTTAATAATACTGAAAATGACTGAGTTGTTAGCATGTTAGCATGCAGCACTTTTCATGGCAAACAATGCTCTTTAATAAGCCTTCAGTACATTGGCGTCTACAACTCATAAACTCATGATTTCCTAGACTAGCTTTTTTTTATCCTATTCGGCATCCATATTTACCTCTTTTGAGAGAGACATTAGGTGACAAAATAAGAAAGGCGCCCAGCCACTTTCTCCATAAACAATCCCAGTAAGACCTGCCGCTGTGCTGCGGTGAGCTGCCATTGAACCATGCACTGTCACAAACTGGCATCTGCCACACACACACGCACCCCACGCCACCTCCATAGTCGGAGTGGTTCCCCTGGTGATATCATAGCTAAGCATCGTATCACTAAACAAAATAATACTTGAAATAAACAAGGGGAAATTCTTGCGTTAGAACAGATGTTGATCCTTCAGTTTCATCTCTATACACTAGCAACCAACTTCTGTTTAAGATTAGCCTCGGCTACTAATTTTTTTAAGATTTAGAAGTCGGCTGTTAACACTTCACGCATCGCGGACACTGTGTCAGGCCCAACAGCGACCTTATGAGGTAAGCCCTGCTCTAAGGGAGACTAGGAGAGACGCTACCAACAAACACGGAGCACAGAGCAGTGAGAGAAAGAAGGAGAAGCTGGGCCTTGCCAGGGAAGTGGGAGCTGAGCCTGGTGGGTGTTAATTAACAGGAGCCAAGACAGGAAGCAAGAACATCTGTGAAGGGGGCAGCTTGGGCAAGGCCCTGAGCGTCATTCAGAACATGATCCGCTGCCACTGCAACCAAGGAAAAAATGGGCAGCCACCATGCAAGGTGAGACCGGAGATGTGGGCAGGGGCGTAGCAGTGACAGAACACAAGGTCGTGTCACCAGTGGCTTTCTGACATCTACCTCCATCTTTCTCACCAGAATCCAATCTCGTTTATACATTCTTCCTTGCATTTTTATGCGGTACAACTGATGCCCCCCTCAGCTCAAGGGATGGGTCTCAGTAGATGAAAGTCAGCGCTGTCAGACCCCAGGTTAAACACTGCATCAGATAACTGCTAATAAGCCAAGGAATGAATGCAGCCTAATCTGGACCTTAACATAATTGGTGACCTTCAACTGCCTGAGGGAAAAGCCTTCTCATTCTTTCTAGGAACATATAGGGAAGTCCATTAACTGAGTTACTACTTCTAGCCATGGGACTAAGTCGACGGGGTGAATAGCACAGAGAAGTGGAAGAAGCTTGGGCCTTGGTGATACTACATCGTTACTGTCTCAGGCAACCGTGAAGCCAGAGTTAAAGTTTCTCCATTTGTATAGTGTTTTCTGGCACCTTCTTCCGACAGCATTGCCCTGGATACATCTCTGTGGGTAAAGATTATTCTTGTTGCTTGATCCCAAGCTTAACAAAGTTCTGGATTTGAGAGGAGGTTGGATAATTATATGAGCTATAGGAGAGGACCTGAACATTCCTCATCCCTGCCCAAATAGCATGAAACTAAATGAAAACATGGAAAAATAAATTTTCTATTCAAATTTCAAATGGATTGTGTAAGTCTCTCTCTGTCTCTCTCTCTCTCTCTCTCTCTGTCTCTCTCTCTGTCTCTCTCTCTCCTCTCACTCTCTCTCTCTCTCTCACACACACACAAAGAACACAGGTAAGGCTTTTCAACTCTGCCTTGTTTGGTGTGGTCTGGTTCCTTTTGCTCCTCACTACCGCTTGGGTTTCCTGCAGAGAATATGTTTTGCTTCTCTGATTAAACATCAAAGGCAGTAACTGTTGTCCACATAAATTAATTCTACCCATCACAAAGAAGGTACATTTACTTTAAAAATACATAAGGACCAAGAGACAACTAACCGGAAGCCTAGCTAACACAGTCTGTGAGCAGAGGAGAAATACTTCAGGTCTTTGTGTACTCTGTCCAGACAGCTGAAGACTTATCATTGGTCACACAATAGAATAAAATATCTTGAGAGCATGAATTTGTCCAATTTGTATTTTAAACCCTTGATTTATAAAATAGTTGCTTTCTCATTTTAAAGTTCCATTATATAAAACAGACACATTGGCAAACTCTGAAACCCTCGGGAGATATCATTTAGCATCTTTGAAAAACATAATATTTAATTATCATAGCATGAGGCTCTTCTAATGGCACATCTCAACACTGCTATGGAGAGTTGATTTATGAGAGGCAAATTAAGTGATATTTCCACTCACGTGCCTTATTTAAATACAAGCTACATGCCCAATTATGCTTGATATCATTGCCACTTAAAAACAGGACACGTGAAAATGCACCAATACCCATGGGGGTTTTCCTCTCAGTAACTACAATCAACAAAAAGGGCCACAAGTACCACTACACAGCGATGCACTTCCAGAACCTTCAGAGCTCCGACCGCTAACTAATGTTGACCACGGGATCTGAATTGCAGTTAGCCTTCCTGGTACCACAGCACTTCAGGTAAGGTATACTACAAGAACGAAGATGATGTCATTTATTTTTTTCTAATTAACTTTAGATACAACACTCACATATTTCTTTAGTCTTTACTTAGTCATGAAAAATATTTCTATTTTCTGTTATTTTTTTTTTGCTCCCTAAGATTTATACATTTATAAAAATAACATAAGCAAAGATCCTAAAAGAGACAGGGGAGGCGGTACCTTCTCGTCAGTCCTGCCTTGATAATGAGTAAGCAATGATAAAGAAGGCCAGCAGGGCATTAGACTGGTCACAGACATCTGGATTCTCCCCTAAGCACATGGCAGGATTACCCTTTTCTGACTCCTGTAAAGTTGGGTTGGCATATAGCTCTCTTATATTGTTTGTTGTGAGCCTAGTCTTTAATAGCTGAGCCACCTCTTCAGCCTAGCTTGCAATTCTCTGTGAGCAATATTTGTTGTATAAAGGATAAGGCTTGGAGGCTTCACACTTTCTTTTATTGTGAGAGAGATGCTAGAAGCACATGTCAAGGCCCAGTCTCTATCAGCCTGAGCCCTTGGGTGACCAAAATAAGCAAATAAACTGCTTTCATCCACTCCTGGACAAAGTGACCCTCTTTAGGCAAAGTCACTGCCTATTCTTTTGGATGGAAGAAAACAGAGGGGAAAGGAGAGCCTGGATTCCTGCAAATGACATTCATCTCTTCTCCATTTGGTTAGCTAAAAGTTCAATGAACACTTTGGGAAAGATGAAAAATCATCCAAAAATATAAGAAGGTCACTGTGTTACAAGAAAATATTTTCATTACAGGCTTACGGTCAACACTTTAATTCTAAACCCACACTTATTGTGATATTCAGATGAATACAAGACTGCCTATGAGCTATAAGGAAAGGATTGTAACTGGGGGCGGGTCTTCGTATTGACTACAAACCACTGAGGTAAGCATATTCTCTACTGTCTAGTTGGCCAACTTAGATAAGGCAGTGCCATGCCAAAGTTCACACATGGGTTAACATTGATGTGAGCACCGAGTGGCATGGCCAAAGGCCATTAAGTAAAGACTGTATTTTATGGATGTAACACCAAAGCACACCCTGCATTTGTGCCTAATGAGCTCACAGACAGTTGACATGATCCACACTGTGTCTTGGTTTAGTTGCAGAATATCCAAATAATTTTTTCACATTCATTTGTTCACTTCAGTTCTACTGGGTTCGCTGCTTGGCTCCAACCTAAGCTGTCAATTAGGCTTTTGCTTTATAGTTACGTAAGAACCACAAACATGAGGTACTTAGATCCACTTTGGTGCAATCTAAATTTAATATTATAATACAAATCATACAGGAGATGACGGTGACGGTGTGGCTCCTGGGCCATCTTTCCTCTAAAAGATCTCTTGAATGATATGTTTCAGACTAGATTCAAAGCAGTTCTGTTTCTTTAAATGGTGGCATTGTCAAGTTACATGAACTTTCCTTGCCAGAGGTTATCCAAAGCACTCAGCATCTACACATTTTCACTTTGTGCTTCTGACAGAAGAGGCCAGAGAAAGAAAGGATGCTGTGAAAACCAAAAAGAATCAAAAATGAAACAAATGCATTTAAGGCTGTTTTGAAAGGCAGGCCAGATACAGCAGAATACACTTTTCTTTGCAGTGACCACAGTGGGCGGGGAAGGCAGCGCTCACCGTCTTCATTCTTTGTTACCTGGTGAAGAGGGGTAAGAGATCAATGTGCTATTTTGAGTTGGAGCACTGAAAACATTAGCCAAAAGAGGGTCACAGCAGAGTATTTTATAGTACTAAAATCATTTCAACTGCTTTCAGTTCCTTTTTCTTTTGTATGTTTTGCTGGGTTTTGCTGAGTGATTTGATTGATTTCTCCGTTAATGTAAAAAACTAGCTTATGCTTCCTTATCAGATTTAATTCTGTTTATGCCTAAAGATTTGCCAGGAGAACCAGTGAGACAGTGGCAGTGCCAATGACTGCCTGATGCTGGTCTCACTGCAACCGCTAACTGAGTCCGTGAGAAAGCACAAGCGTGCATTGCCACTAGGAGCTGCGTCCATGAACACACTCAGCTGTTGGCATATGGTGCTGATGGAAAATGAAATTAATGAAAGGAGAAAGAGATTAGGATGGGGTGGTAGTGCTGAAGGCTGATGAGAACAATGAGGATGGAGGTGGTGGTGGTGGTAGTGGTGGTGGTGATGGTGGTGGTTGTGGTGATGGTGGTTGTGGTGGTAGTGGTGGTTATGGTGATGGTGGTGGTGGTGGTAGTGGTGATGGTGGTTGTGGTGGTAGTGGTGGTGGTGGTTGTGGTGATGGTGGTTGTGATGATGGTGGTTGTGGTGGTTGTGGTGATGGTGGTTGTGATGATGGTGGTTGTGGTGGTTGTGGTGATGGTGGTTGTGATGATGGTGGTCATGGTGGTAGTGGTGGTGTTGGCGTGATGGTGGTGGTAGTAGTAGTGGTGGTGGTGGTGTTGGTGTGATGGTGGTGGTAGTAGTAGTGGTGGTGGTGGTGATGATGATTACCTGGATTATTTCGTGAGTTCAGAATCATTTAGAGGGCACATCATGTACTAGGAGAGTCAAAGCAATTGCACTTGTAGGAATAGATGGTACAAAAGGCAGAGGTTGCTCTGGTTTAAAACAAAGTTCTTAGTCTTTCTGTTTTCTGGCTGTGTTAGTTACTTTTGTTTTGCTATGGCCAAAATAAGAGAACAATCTAAAAGGAAGAATTATTTACTTTAGTTCATGGTTTCAGAGTGCTCGGACCACAGTCAGCTGGCTCCATGACTCTGGGCCTGAAGCAAGGTTGAATATTACAGTGGTGGGGTTCAAGGAGAACAACGCTGTTTACCCCATTGCCAGTAGGAAGTAGAGAGGTAGGAAGGGGCTGCGTGTCTTCTAAGTGTGCCCCAATGGCCTGTTTCTTCTACCTAGGCCCCATCTCCCAATGTTTCCACTGTCTCCAACTTAGCGCCACTAGCTGGAGAACTAAACGTTTAACATGTAAACCAGAACATCCAGCTTGAAAGTGGAGTTTCCCACAGAGCCTAGCCCCTTTGCCACTGCGCAACTGGCCCATTCATCAGTTCATTAATCACTTACAGATCTGTCGACAATTTGTTGTTAATTCAAATTCATAGCTGAGCATTGGGCAGCCAGTGCTAGAACTAACCCTGTCTCAGGCTTCCTGGACTTTTCAACATGGCTGTTTATATAGAATACCTTCTGTCCTGATCTTGCTCTTGTATGTGCTCATTGTTATGTGGAGCCCACCAGAGATGGCCACTCAGATACAGTTTATAGCCAACTGAAAATCTTCACTTCAGGTGAGACTACACTCAGTTATGTGAGACCTAAGCTTTTAGAGCCCCAAGCATTTAGAATAGGGGGCTTTTAAAGGCAAAACCCACATCCTGGTATCTTACTCGGTCACAACAGGGGGAGGTTTTATACAAGCAAGCAGTTTAACAGAAACTAAGATAAGTTAGCCGGGGCATCTTGACCCTGGGTTTCTAAAATAGAGTTGAGTAGTTTTCTATGTGATTCTCCAACAAGAAAATCAAATTCTAGTTAAACTTGAAATGGCCCCAACAATAATCCAAGGTTGTGGGGGGCACCTCTGTACTATCTTGCCCTGTCACACCTGTGAAGCAAAGTCTTCCTGTGGTGCCTTTATATGATCCTATTTTACTTATGTTTTTAGACAGGGTCTCACTGTGTAAAGGTGGTTGGTTACAAATTCTCATATTCCTGTCTTGGCCTCTCAAGTACTAGGACTACAAGGATGTGCCACCATGCTTGGATACCAGTTTACTATGGAAAGACATATATAATATTATAGAATAAGATATTATGTAATATATATAAATTATTCATGGTTTTCTAGAGGAATATATATATATAACAAAGGACAAATACAGATTACATGATAAGGACTCAGTTCAACTATGGCTGCCTGCATGCTGAAAGGCCAAGAACCTGGTAACTCTCAGCCTGGCTGCCTCAGAAACCCCAATCTAGCAATGAAGGCTTAGAGGATTCCTGAAGAAGTGCTGGTCTTCGGCTCATGTTAGCAGGCTAAAGAAGTTGCATTCTGATGTTAGTGAGGATGGCAACAGCAGTAGCAACAACAGAGCAGGCGCACTCACCAATAGGGAGAAAGTGAGCAGGCAAAAAGCAACCCTGCTTTTCTCTCTGTCCTCTTTATATTTGACCTGTCTTCAGTAGATGCTGACCCACACAGGGGCTGGAGGGGGGGAGGGGGCTATTCCCCAATTCTAATTAAATCCTTCAGGAAACACCCTCACAGATCCACTCAGAGGCATGACTCTCAGTTGATCCTGGAGTCAATTTGACAGCTGTAGGATCCAAAGGAAACCTCAATTCTCCAAACTCCAGAAGGCAGTGCAGTATGTTAAGTCCAGAAATGACGGTCTTGGCCAAGCTCAAGCTGGACTATAGGAGGATTGCTCAAAGCCAGCATTTCTCAGGAACCTGTGAAGTGGAATTCTGCCTGCCAGAAAGAGCCGCTTCCCTACCTCCCTTTCCTCTGGCAAATAAGGCACCGGGCTTCCTATTAGCAGGTGGCTAGGGTGATTGCCAAAGCCAATGCTAGCCCCCAGACTCCTCTAGTCATTATTAACATGCATGCATTTCAAAGTCCACACTGGCTTCCTGACCCTTCTCTCCTCCCTGACCACGCTAGCTCCCAGGCGGTTGCAGGTCACAGGCTTTCCTCCTCCTGGATGTCCCATCATTCTCTACATAACAACAAGGTTTCCCCCACTCACATGCTCTACCCATTCTATTCTCTCTCTTGCTATTCTCTTCACTTCTTCGGCCATTCTTTCCCAAGAGATAGCCTGGGTATGTCCATGTTCCATCCGCTTTCTTTTCTCTCAGCTCTGGACTCTTTCAGACTCCTCTGGATCTTCCCTTCCCTTCTCCTCTCTTCTCCTCTCCTCTCTTCTCTCTCTCTCCTCTCCTCTCCTCTCCTCTCCTCTCCTCTCCTCTCCTCTCCTCTCTTCTCTTCTCCTCCTGCCCCCTCTGACCTACAGTTAACTTTTTCCTTAACCATGAAGTGGCCACTTTGGCGATTTCTTACAACAACCAAGAGCTGCCATCACAGCAGCGTTTACTCTTCATCGCAGAAGCTCTACGAAGCTCTATCTCTGGATCTATGTTTTGTCTGTTCAATGTCTGTGTTGGGAATTTCCTTGCAGAAAAAAAATTACCTTTATGTATTAGGCGATCTGTGAAGGATTGAGGCCATGCTACATATACTGACCCAGAATATAGTGAGGCTAATTCTGCACGTACTGTGGGTATTTTCACTGGCCCCAGAATTCTGGATTTGAAGATCACTTTTGCAGAACATTTCCCCCCTCTGTTGTGAAATAAATAAAGCACACCCCACCGCAGCTTCCTGGTTCCAACCATGCACCCATCTGATCTTGACCTGTGAGCCAGCCAGAGTGACTAGGATTCTCTTGGGAGTGTTGTCAGCGGAACATGTTGGTTTATTGAAGCAAGGGTAGTTATGTATATCGGATAAAGGCAGGGGTGGGTCTTTGGTACCCAGGGATGGAAGTCATTGTTTGAGACAAGGATACTGGAGTAGCCCCATTTGCATGTGGAGCTCAAGTCTAAGCATCAGAGTCCTGCAAGGGCTCCTTCTGTATTAAGTGTGGTCCCACAGGGAAAAGAGGAAGACAGCTTATCAGTACATGGGCTCAGCCCTGGGCCTCCAGCTACAGTGCAGAGAAGCACCCATCAAGCTGTATACCTTTGCCAATGACCTTCTGTGAAGCAGGCAGTATTTAAAATTTAGCTGGGTTTTGCCAGGGCTAAGAAAGTGGGGAGCAACTGAACTTCTGCTGCTCTCAGGGTGAGAAATCCGGGGTTCAAGGCACCCTCAATCCACTCTTACCTCTAGGACAGGCTTAAATCCATCCAAGTCTCTATTTCTAAAGGAAGACATAATTTATCTGAGCTTGATTTGTTTGGGCTTCACTCATCACAATGCTGTTTTGGAGATGCTCACATGCAAAAGGCTTCTCAGCAGCTTCCTGGGTGTTTTTCCCTTTGAGGGAGGAAGGAAGCAAACAGTGTTTACCAAGGATAAACAGAGCCATTAAAAAAAAAAAAAAAAAAAAAAAAAAAAAAAAAAAAAAAAAAAAACAGGAGTAGATCTAAAGCCTGAACTCACCAGGGGTCAAGGAGGTTTGAGAGTACACAGTCTCCACTATCTACCTTGGGAAGAAAAGCCATTGCCCAGAAGACTACCTGGTCTTCTGGGCAAAAGCTAATGGAAGCTTCTACCTTGTATCCGCTTGCTTTCACTGAGCAAGCCTTACTGCACATTCTGAGCTGCGATGTGTTTGCTGCCGCCAATAAACAGGCGTAATGATGCTCTCAACAAAAGCCCGCATTTTAAGGCTTGTTGTCGCTCTTCTTTTCATGTTGTTTTTCTCAGTGAAAGGATCAAAGCAAAGAGGCTACTTTTCTCCCACTCAATCAGGCAGGGGTTCTTTGAAGCAAATGCGATCCCCTCCGTCTTTTCTCCCGAAAGGACAAACCTTCATAACCAGAGGCTGACAGTCATTTTCCCCTAATACTCGTCCCTTAGCAGGTGTGCGTGTGCCTCAGGAAGCGGCATCTGCAGGCTTTTTCCTTGGATCTCCGTGCCTTGTTTTTCACTTGATGAGAGCCATCAGGTGGATTCTTAGGTGCCCAGGATGGTTGAGAACATCTAAAGACTACATCACCCATTCATCAAAAACACAGGAAAACAAAGACACAAGAGTTCAGCTGAACAGAAAAATAAATCAGGGAATTTTTCTTTGAAAAGACATGTGTAGTTACAGCTTCAGGCTGTCTTTAGAAAAAGAGTATCAAAATAACTCCATTAACGATCATCTCGGAAGCAAAACGAAGCCAAAAGCTTGTTACTATGGTTCTTGTTTCCACAGGGAATTCAAAGTGTCTTATAAAAATAATAGGATGGTGGAGTTTTAAAACACGAATGCAGAAGTCAAACCGAGCGTGGCTTCTTCAGAGGCCTTTCAGTGTTACATATGATATGGAGCCTGTAAGTCTCCGAGAGTAAATATTTCTCTAATGGCTGATGATAATCACAGCCAGCGCACGCACTCACCGCTCCCTGCTCACTGCACAGGGGTTTTATGCACGCTCTCTTTTATTATACAGAGTGTCACTGTCAAGTGTTTCCTTGGTGCTGTTAGTCCCAGAAGAGGTGACTGAGGCTCAGAATGCCCAAAGTCAATAAGTTTAAAATGGCAGAGATCAAATCCAGATCTATTTGATGCCAAAGTGTCGTATCGGAACCTGTTGTTTCTCTTAAGAGTGTTTACCGCTCTAAGACTGGAGTCCCATCTGCCCTCACTAAGCACAGAGAACCAAGAATCGGACTGGAACAAAATCCCTTTCTTCTTGTTGTCAAACTCCAAGAGAAACGGTTCCATATAGTCTCCAGGCAGCCTCGGCACGCCCTGGGGCATAGCGGTGGTATCAGCCCAAATCTCTATCTATTTTCACCTACAAAATGTTAATGAGTGTTAAAACTTAGGAAATGATATACTTAAAAATACCCCCATTATGTCATGTGCAAATCAGACCTCAAAAATGGCTGCTCCAAAATGAAGCACTCAGGACTGAGGGCTGGTGCGATGACTCGGTGAGGCAAAGTATCCATCACCAAGACTGAGGATGGAGTTCAGTCCCACACCACACGCCCTGCTTCCCCACACACACACACAAATAAATAAATCGTATTTGTTCTACTTTGCTTCTCTGATGCTCTAATAAAACACTGACCAAAAACAAGTTGTGGGGAGGAAAGGGTTTATTTCAGCTCACAATTGACAGCCCATCGTCGAGGGGAGCCAGGGCAGGAACTCAAGGCAGGAACTGATGGAGAAATACTGTGCACTGGCTGTTCACTCAGGCTTGCCCAGCTACCTTTCCTCTGCAGCCCAGGCCCACCTGTCTACAAAGGATGCCGCCCACAGCGAGCTGCGATGCCAATGAAGAAGATGCCCGGCATCGTCATGGCCACGGGCCAATCTGACCTAGGTAATTTCTCAATTAAGATTCTCTTTCCCCAGGTGACTCTGTGTTGTGTCAAGATGACCCACGAAGCTAACTATGACAGTAAAAAAATAAATAATTAAAGTTTTTAAGGAGCTGGCACAACGGCTCAGCAGGTAAAGGTGTTTTCTTTACGAACTTCAGGACTTCACCTAGAGCTCATGCTCATGATGGAAAAGGAGAACACCGATGCCCAAAAGTAGTCCTCTAACTTCTGCATGAGTCATGAGTGCACACACACACACTCACACACACACTCACAGTCTTTGAAATGTTTTATCAACAGAATATTTTAAATGCTTTTTAAAGTACTCCAGTGTGGGGCTGGGGATGGCTCGGTGGACAAGAGCACTGGCTGCTCTGACAGGGGGCTCAGACTTGATTCCAGTGGACTTGAAGTCATGTAAGAGCCCCTTCTGGGAGCACGTGTAAAGCTGCTTCCAGAGAGCTTTGACAGAGGATGAGAGACCTGGGCGTGGGCAGCACCTCTTCTGGAGCAAATGTGAAGTAGTAAGAAAGCACCAGCATTCATCTCTCTCTGCTTCCTGGCGGTAGACATAATGAGAGGAGCTGCCTCGAATTCTTGCCACCACGCCTATATCATATTGCACTGTAGCTCCAAACTGTGCGCCAAATAAACACTTCTTGAGTTGCCTGGCAAAATTGCTGATGAGTAAGGACCTGATAATGAGCTATAGCCCTACACATTTAGATTTATTGTACTTTTTTTTTATATTTTGTTGGGGGAGGGGCATGTACATAGGTTAGAGGTCAATCTGGAAAAGTCAGTTCTCTCCTCCCACATTGTCAGTCCCAAAGATTTCATCTCAGCAGCACCATTTTAATTTAGGTAATAATTTTCTTTGCTGAAAAATACAATAAAGCAAAGGGAGTTTTGTGCAGTGACATCAGTTCTTGTCTTCCTTCTAGCTTTTTGTTTTAGTTTGGTTTTTGCCTTTTCCCTGGAGTCTTAGCATGACTGTGGTCCCATGTAGTAGAAGTTAGCATGTAGCTTTGACTGGCCTGAGTTCTGCCAATAGAATGTGAGCAGAGGTGGTGTGTGTTACTGCCAGACCTATCCCATAAACCTTCCTTCAGGCTAGACACCATTCTTTTTCTGGCTCCCACCTGGAAGCGAAGTACTGGGAGCCATAGGCTGAGACACAGTATGGAAAAGGCTCAGGATACCATCAGCCAGGCAGTGCTGTTGCAAGAGCAGGAACTAAACTTTCCCGAGTTGTCACTGACACAAACAGACTCAGTACTGAAGCCAGCACTGTTCATACCAGTCATGTTCTTTTCTCAACCTTTTCTATGTCCCTGAGAGACCACTTCAATGTACATATCAAAATTAAGCAAATATCTCTTTACAGAAGTGATAGGAAATGATGCTCAGTGACATTTCAGCAAATATCATTCTCCTCCTTAGTAGGAATTTGTCACCTACTGCCTTTCTCCTGGAAAGGTTTCTCCTTGTTGCTTGGGAAACTGCTCCTCCCTGTACCCAGTCTATGTGCTGTAGTAAGGTGTGAAGCCCAGCTTCCAAAATGTTGGGACAGCCAGTGACACAGATGTAATGAAGCGCCACTGAGTCTTTCTGAAGACTTCTCTTCCTCTGAGAAAGTTAGGGCTGACTCAGCACAGAGGACACATCTCCATGATGTGAGAGCCTAGAGAGCATGGAATTCTCTGCTTGTCTTGCTGTAGAAGAGCAGCTGGTTAGCCAGGACCACAGTGGGAAGCATAAAGATAAAAAGCTCTGTTCCCTGAGGGAGAGGCAGAAATGGTCCTGAGGATTTCATCTCACTATCTGGGTCAGTACTGACCTGACTTCATATCTTCTGGGCTTTTCAGTTTTATGAAACTACTACTGTTTTATTTTCCAACCAACTTGAGTTTCTGGCCCTTTATCCCTCAGCTTTGCCATTCTTTCATCCATTTTGAATGTGATTGAGTAAAGAATTCCAGTGTGTGTGGTCCGAGAAAACTCAATACTGAAAACTCAATAGTGAAGTGTGCATATTATGTTCTGTCTTTATCAAGACCTTTTCTAAAAACCTCCTCTCACAGTTATGAAGGCTTTTAAACCAACCCTAACTAGTGTGGTACCGCCATTCCTGCAATGTTAATTGAGCCTCGTTATTCAGGAAGGATTCTGGCTTAATTAACTACAGCTGACTATCAAAGACCTCCATCAGGTTATTCACAAGCACTACAGCCATTCGTGTCCTGCATTGTGAGGTGCACTCGTTATGCAAATTAGAGACATAAGCACCTGCTCACATTCGCATTTTCAAGTGTCCCACAGAAAATAACAGGGAGCTCTAGTACAGATGATGCTCTGACCTCCGGATTTCCACCAACTGTGCATAGAGCTTGGCTGAGTCACCGCTCACTCTGTGATTCTGGCCTCTGTGGCCACCCTTCCGCTCACCAGTTCTGAAATTGGGTGAATGAAGATGGATGACTCAGAGAAAGTAGGAAATCGCCTACCAGAACAACCTGCGACGCTGAGCCTGCTGTGGCACCTGCAGCTGTGTTAGCTTTGTCTGCATGTAACCCTTCTCCATCTTTATCATGTATATGAGTCGATACTCTGCTGTTGACAAGTGACAAACCTGTCCTATAATGACTTAATCAAAAGGGGGAAGAGACTGTGGTCCTCAGGGATGGAATCATCCTGTGGCAGGTCCGGCTTCCAGCAGGAGTAAACCTAAGAGCTTATACCCTGCCAGCAACTATCTCCATTTTTGTCTGGCAGCTCTGATCTCCTCTAAGAGCATTCTCAGCATAGTTTCCCTGTGTGTTGGTCTTCTTCACTTATATCCTTAAATCCAGCTTCAAAGCCATCAGGAAAAAAAGCCTTCAGAGGCTAGTGGGATAGTGTACACCTGCTGCCAAGCCTGGCAATATGGGTTTGGTCCCTGGCACTCACCTGGTGGAAGAGAACCAACTCCAACAAATTGTCCTCTGACCTCTTACTTGCACTGTGGCACATGTGTGAATGTGCATGTGCACATAAAATAAAATAAAATAGAATAAAATAAAATAAAATTTAAAGCTTTCCCTGAAGACACTCTTTGGGCCACATGCTCATGCTAAGCCAACGTCTATGGCAGGAATGTGGGTAATGCTCTTGTCAGTATGGCTTACATTATTTTCTCTATAGCACAAGGCTGACAAAAAGGCTCAGAAAGAAGAATGAGCACCTGATGTTTGAATTAGTTGAAGCAATTAATGGTAGCTGCTATAATAAGCAAAACCAAATATCCATTGCTAAAGAGTAAGTTGCATTTTTCATTCTTGTGAAGTCTGACATTGAGAGGTCTGGTCCGGTACCTCCCTTGGCAGCACTCCATCAGCACTGACTCAAGTCTGATTCGAGTCTCTCCTTCTATGGAAGACTGCTCTCTGAACTATGTAGTCTCCAAGGTTACCCTGGAAGAGAACAAGTGAGCTGGACACAGTGTGATGCTCACAGCTGCCTTGGCTTTAAGATGACCTGCCATTCTGTCTCTGCATTCATTGGTGATAACACAGTCATGTGGCCCTACACAGATGCCAGGGGGCTGGGAAATGGAATTGAGATGTGTGCCTAGGAAACAGATTTGTGGCCACTTGGCCAGCCTCTGATAATAAAAAGAAAAATCCCAATTTGTATCTAACACAGCCAGAATTGCTCAAAGGCTCTCTTGGTTCACACAAACATTGAGTTGGAGGCAGTTGGGTCCTAAGAGGTGACCTGGTCCTACCCTCTCTCTAGTTAGACAGAAAGGTGGGAAAGGAAGGGCCTCCATCCTGATACAGGGCAGTGGGGATTGTATTAAGTATTTCAAAGGGGAATAAAGAAGCACTCTGCTTCCCAGGTACCAGAAACCCACCACACCTAGCACTGGTCAAACCTTGTTCATACCAGGTATGGACTGATAGAAATGTGGTGGGAGTTATCAATACGCAGGAGTATGGACTGATAGAAATGTGGTGGGAATTATCAATACACAGGAGTCCAATCTTTTACTAGATGTGTAACTGTTTTCTGCCGTTATAAATACTTTGTTGACGTCTTGAACACACAAGTCCATCCATTCTTCCTCTGCTTTTCCCTCTACATTTGAAATCAAATTTCCCAGTTACCTATCCTTTTAACTTATTTTTAAGCCCCACAGTGGGTGCCAAAATATAAAGGGTTTTTTTTGTTTGTTTGTTTTGTTTTGTTTTTTAGAGTGTACAGATGTTTTCTGACACTTGGATCTGGGCTTCTAAGCCTTCTTTGTTTGGGAGACAAAAAGTAAATGTTTTCTTAAAAGCTGCAGCCATTTCTAAATGCTGTATCTAAGCCTTAAGCCTTTTGTAACTGTTACTTTTTTCTTATAACTAGACTCCTGATAGAACTCCAGCCCCTCTGGTTTCTCTTCTCCTGGCTGTTGGCTCTTACTGAGGAAGATTCCTAACTTGTAACTTTTTTAAACTGCTGTTAGCGCCACTATATCTGAGCCTTGTTTCTGCCTGCCTTCCCTATAATCAGCTTTTGGAGCTCACTTTTTCCCTGTCACCACCCAACTATATTTTTTCAAGAGTCATACTTTCTGAAAAGCTCCCCACAAACTCTTCCCAGAAGTCCAAGCAGCATGTAACCACAAGGAAGGCTGCACAATACAAAAAGCTTCTTGACAAAGCACGCTCCTACACTAGTTTGCATATTTGCCTATTCCAAACTCCCAACAGCCCTTAACTTCCTCTTCATGTCCATTGCTTCCTATGATAACACCAGCAACATCCAGTTTTCCTGAAGTGACTGATAGTTAACCTTCCGAAGGCTCCGAGAGTATATTTTCCTAGTTGTTTGTTAGGCACTGTAACTAAAAATAAATCTGCAGCAATCCATATAAGCTCTGAGGCTGAGAGGCGATGCATCTTTGAAGAGAGGAACCTTTCATGCATGCACTCCCAGGATGCACTTTGCAGACTCAGCAATCATAGGTCCTGCTAATGCGCGGTGAGTATTGACTGGTCAAAGTAAGAAAGAATAACTGTCTGTGGCATGCTCAGCCATAGATGGGGCATCTCTCCCTCTCTCTCTCTCTCTCTCTCTCTCTCTCTCTGTCTCTCTCTCTCTCTCTCTGTCTCACACACACACACACACACACACACACACACACACACACACACACACACCACTTCCCTGCCGAGGCTTAGGAACCGTTGCAGAAGAGGGGGCAGAAAGAGTGTAAGAGCCAGAGGTTGGGGAGGACAAGAACAGAACAATGGCTTCCGGACAGGATAGGAGCACTTCACTTATAAATTCACAGTAGCTAGACCTTCATGCACAAGACCTTCATAAGATGAAGCCAATCCATATTCCAGCACCGGGGAGGAAAGTCTCGTGAGCCTCTACCCCTGGCTAGGGAGCTATTGACAGTCGATGACTTCTGGGAAGGGTAGAGTCAGTTGTCTTCAGGGACGCAGTCTCTGGTAGCCACAACAGGAGTACACGGGCAGCATTATTTGATTCATGGGTTCACTTTTAAAAATAAAAAGGAAGATGCAAAGTTGGGAGTGGATGGGGTGGATCTGGAGTAGTCAGGGAGAGCAGACGGGCGAATATGATCAAAATACATTGCATATGTGCATGGAATTCTCAAAATTAATGAAGATATTAATCTTTAAAAGTTTAATGAGTACATCAGTTACTTCTATTACTGCAACCTAAGCGAAACAACACAAGGGAAGGAAGATTAATCTTTGGCTCCTGGTTTCAGAGATCTCAGTCAAGCACGGCAGGGAACGTAAGGCAGAACTGTTACATCATCACAACCAGTGGTCAGGGCAAGGTATAACCCACGGGGACATGCTGACATGCAACCCTCCTGAGTGACTTACTTCCTCCGATAAGGCCCCGTCTCCTATCTTTGCCCACCACTCTGTAATGCCGTCATGTTATGAATCTGTCAAAAGATGAACCAGTCATAAGATCGAAGCCCTAAGGATCTAATTGACTCTGGAAGCACCTCACAGACATACCTCTGGGTATTTCTTAGTACACTAAAGTTAAGATTCGGGTTAAGTATTATACTGAACTATGCAGAAGATGAGTAATGAAGAGCAAGTAGCTTCTCTTTAAGATTCACAGTGAGGATAATCATCTTTTCCTAGGAGGAAGTGGCTTCAATTGGGGGAGAATTCTAGTTCCTTCACCTACTATAAAACCTTGACTTGCATTTTTAAAAGACCCCCCCATCTACAGTTCTCAGGGCTGTGAATGTTGTGCCTTTACTTTGGGCAAACTGTCTGCCCTCAAGACTCTGTGTTCTTTCCAAGGACATTAAGCTGTTTACAGAACCACCCTGATGGATTTGGTGGGGCCAGATGGTAAACTAGCTTGCCTTCCAACACCCCAAACTGTCACCTCAGTGCTACTCGTTCAAGAAGCTTCTCTCTCCAAGCAAGCCCGCAACCCAGTGTGGCTCCACCCTTCCTTAACTCATCAAAACATACCTACTGCAACGGCTCACTCCCTCGGTTCTTTGCCAAGCACTCAGCCAACCAACTTGATAATGTGATTCATGATTGCCTGTGATAACATTTCCCAACCAACACATGTTCCTTTCCACAGAGGCCTCTTTGAGACAAATGACCTGCTTCAGTGTAGACAAGGACACGTGCGAATCCTGGTGGGGAAAGTCTGGTTGAGAAGACAAATCTGTCTTAGAAATCCCACGCTGAGTTCAGCCGTGGCTGGGGGTTTGCCGAACCGCAGCGGCTAGCTACAGGCTTCTAGCTTCAGATCCACCAGGCAGGTAGCGGTTCCTCAAGGAACGTAGCTGCAGAAAGCTGCCTGATTCTTACCCCACGACCTCACCCTTCTGGATGAGGGCATCTGTTTTGAGCATTTGCTTACCCGTCTACGTAAAAGTCACTATAATATATACTTTTAAATTTCCTGTGTACATGTTTGAGAGGCCATCTCCACTTTTCGTACGATTTTCGGGACACCAGGGCTTGGCCATTCGAACTCCATGTTTTAGGAACGTTTCTTCCCTGTGTTTCCTCTGGCTGGCCTTCACAGCCCGATCCCCAAGCGTGTGCCTGAAGCACCGAAAGCCAGAGTGACAGGACACATGCTGACGGCACCTCGGCTTAGTCTAATACTCACTCCTGCTTTTAAAAACTGTATTGAGGTGTGGCTGTGGCTGGGGCAGAGATTTCTGTTAAGGATCTCACTTGATTGGCCATGGTTCGGTGCTGACGGAGAAAATATTTAAGGGCATGCTTCCGAAAGCAGTTCACCACCCTCCCACGGGCACAAAACCTTAGTGATTTACACCCCAAAATAGACCGGCACACATACCTCACTGCTGCTTCATTTCAGTCCCAGGCACACCTGGGTAGCCCTCGCATCTCATAAACCCAAATGTAGGGGAACCTTTCTGAAAAGTAGACCTACTTAAATCTCCATCAGGCTGGCCAGAGGACAGAGACAGCTTCACGAGCTTAAGTGACCACATCAGAGGAATGGCCTCCAGCCAGGAAGAAGGCTTGTCCAGATTTGTGAGGAGTGGGATTCACACCTGTTCAACCATCTACCCACTATATCTCAAGTCAGCTCGTCCCCTGGACAGAGGCTGGGGGGGAGGGGCAGGAAACCTAGGGCCCTGCCAGGAACAGGCATGGTGTGACTTTTTGCAAGGGACTGTTGGAACCCTGTTCCTCTGTTTTCTCTGATTTCAAGAAAAGCTGGGGTGAGGAGAGTTTGGCTTCCATCCGACTCAGCCTTTCCTCTGCTGGGAGGTGGCGAGGGGGAGGTTTTCTGCTCCAAGAAACAGATGAAGGGTTGGATCCTCTCCCTAAAATACACGCAGAAACCCAGAATGCTGCATAGAGTCAGTGGCCTGAGATCAGCTTAAGGTTCCTCCAGCAAGTCCTGCTCTAAAATGTCCTTTTCCTAATAAAATTACAGCAAAATAAAAGGATGGTTTTTCTTCCAAAAACCGCAAGAGTTATTCTTGGATTCTCTTCCCTCCGCCACACTCCCCATATCAAGCTCTCTGATTTCCTAAGGACACAAGGCAGTGCCATGGGCGTCCTCTACCCTCACACACCTCGACCCCATCCATCCCGCTCTGACCCACTGAGCTCATTTCCTGCTGGTAGTTGCTCTGCCCAGCAGCTTCCACTACTCTGCCATGATGGTGCTCCCGCCTGATTTTCAATATGATTGCTACCAAGCCTCGCCTGACAAATCTCTGTGGCGAGTCCCTCCGCCTGGACCAGAGTTCCATGTGGCTTTAAGATCCCAGTTCCTCTGTTCCCTTCCCAGGAGCCCATCTGCCGCCACTAGTTTGCCCATACTGCTATCACCGTGGAGTGAAGGTTAATTGTATCAACATGATTGAGTTAAGAATCACCTAGAAGATGAGTACAGCACACTTCCAGGTCTGTTTGTGACAGTGTTCCCAGGTACAACTACAATATGGGGGTACTGAACGGATTAGTGCATAATTAATTGATTGATTGGTTAAAAGAGCAATCTGTTGATGTATTGATCACAGGATGGCACTATCAGGAGGTGGTGAAAGGCGGAATGGGTCATAATTGAAAGGAGTAGGTTACTAAGGACTTGTTCCTAGGGACTATATTTTACCCCAGCCTTTTCCATTTTCTCTGATCCCTGTTCACCATGATGTGAATTCCTCTGCTGTACTATATCCTTCCCACCATGATGGACTGTGTACCCCAAAGCTGTAAGCCCAATCTACCTTTAAGTTGCTTTTCTCTGGTATTTAACTATGGCTATGCCAAGGTCTAGTACAGGTGTGTCTTCGGCGTTTGTCCTTCACGTCATCTGCCTCCCCTTCCTCTGTCCCATCTGTAGCAAATGTGCCCTGTACCAGGCTCCTCTGGTCCTTCCATATCTTGTGCACTGTGTATCCTGGCCATGGGAAATGCTTACTATATATTTATTGAACTAATTAAACAACAGCTAAATCTTTCCTTTGATGCTATGTAATGAAAAGAGTGACTCCTTTAAAAAGGATGTAAATTGATCTCCAAGAAGCCATCATTAGAATGTCTCTAATTTTATCCTAGAATATTTCTGTAGACTAAAATATTCTTATTCTTCTCAAATTTCCCATCAGTTTTACTCAGATCTTAACCTGAAGGTTCTCCAATTTCTCTTTGACCTCGTAAGACTCTAGATAACCCTATTCTGATTGGGACCCATGACATCTCTACAGAGGAGGCAGGGCAGTCACTGTGCAAGGCAGAGGACTTAAGGTGTGGCCTTTCTCAGCAGATGTAGGTTCCAGTGCAGCTGTTGTCTTAATTTCCTCACAGGAGGTATTTTCTTAGCTTCAGTTTTCCTCCTCTATAAAATGGGAATGACAAATCCCTTCTCAGAGGTGTATGTGGGCTTCGGTCACTTCTCTGGCCCCGACCTCTGCAGCACATAGTTTGTCCTCCAAACTGGCTGCCTCCACTCCACTGCTGCTGTTGTCCTTGGTGGTCATACCATGGTACTGGCAACTCCAAAACTGCTGGGGACTCTTGTTGCAACTGGGCTGCACTTTCACTAATAGCCTTTCCTGGTCTTTCTTCATGGTACCAAGCCTCAACTGCTCTGCATGACCCCTTCAATCTGGGCCTTCAATTGCCTCTGAGGCTGCACTTTTACCAGTGGCCTCTCTTGGCCTCTCTTCGTGGTCTCAGCTGCTCCCCGTGACCCCTTCATGCCTTTAAAACCAGTAACACCTGGGTTACTCTTATAGTACCAAGTTTGGCTGCTAGCATGAGATACAACCTCAGCCAGTTCTGGAAGATAGTTTCTGTGTGGTGACCCTAAGGAAACACTTTACAGATTTTAAGATAGAGTCTGTTTTGCAGGAAAAATAATGGGTCAGTTTATATCAGCAGCTTCTTGGCACTAGCCTTGGCTTCCACAGCATGGGGTCCTGGGCCAGTGGGAAGAACCTCCAGTCAAAACATTCTGGCAGTTTGCCATTCAATTCCACCACTGTTATGGGGAAAAATACAACCTTCTTCATACAATCTCAAACACAAGACCCACTTGTCACTCTCTCTCTCATGCACACACACATACACAAGCTATCAGCAAACTCAGTTCACAGAACAATAAGCTCTGGTTTCTGTTTCCCACACCTCAGCTCCCACCAATGGTGGGAGTGAGCATCAACTCCATGATCAGGAAAAGTGGTGAGAACCTTGCTTTTTCCCTGTTCCCTGCATTCTTTGTTTCACCTAAAGCCTCTGTTCTGGGGCTCTCACTTTTGAGCCCTCTTTCTCATTTAATTTTCACAGCCTTCTACCTTCATGGAGGCTTATTTCCTTCCTCGCTCTTCTGTTTCTTCAGGAGGCTTCTACTCACTATATAAGCTCTATCCTCTGGGAACTGCTCTGAGAGTACTTTACCAGACTCTGTGGGATCTGGAGTTTCTTTCTTGTTCTTCCTTGTCTCCACATTGGATGTAGCTGGTGTGATGTCGTGCCCACATTGGTGTTTCATTTGTAGTTGTCCACCTACTATGTGGCCCGAAAGGAAGACAAGGAGGCATTTTCATTGGTGCAAACCCTGCCAGACCTCAGCAGAGGGAACCACTATCATGGAAAGCACCATCCTGGACAGGGGAACCCTGAGGTCTAACCCCAGAAGTTTTTATTGATACCTAAGCTCCTCAGGTGTTCTATTGATAGCAGGTGCAGATCAAGGGCAAGCAAACATCGTTTACATAGAGCCAACACCTAGGTAGCCCTTTTCCCAACAGTGCAGAAAACCATTTTAAACATAACTAAAAATAAATTCCTGCAACAGTTAAGTTCAGGAACTTCAGAAACAGGAAGGCTGTGACTGAGATCTGCACACTCAGTGGCAGGCACACTGCGATTTCAGATTTTCTTAGGGAAAAAAAGTGTGACCGCTTGTAATAAATATCATGACCAAAAGCAATCTAAGGAAGAGCTTATTTTGGCTTATGGTTTCAGAGGGCAAGAGGTCCGTAATGATGAGGAAAGCCCAGCAGCAGGAGCAGGAAGCTGAGAGATCACTTCTCAACCGCACACAGGATGCAGGGACAGCAAGCAGGACGTAGAGGAAGGATACAAAACCTCAAAGACCGCCCCCGGTGACACACTTCCTCTTGCAAGGCTCCATGTCCTTAAAGTTCTACAACCTCCCCAAACAGTGACACCAACTCAAATCGAGTGCTCAAATACCTGAGGAGGATACGTGGGTGATTTCTCAGGGAAACCATGACAGTAAGGCAAAGGGGTAGATATTAAAACCCTGAGTAAGGTGGCCTTCACACAGAAGATTAAGTCCTGAGACTTCAGGGGCACACGCAGAGCAGCCATCGCTAACTGCCATTGCCCAGGAAGGGGTGAGCTGTGTGAGGCCAGGAAGGAGGCCACGGGACACCATGTGAGGCTGCTAGGAGGGAGATGCTGCCTCCTTCCTTTGGATAGAAGGTAAGCAAGTGCAGAGGGGGCTTCCCCAGAACTCCACACACCTTCACTTTCAAGTACAGATCACTCTGCTGCTCCAAGGAGAGGCAGAACTAGGAAGTTTTCTTCAAGGGTTCCAGACCTGAGAGAGACACTCCTGGAACAGCTTTGTTCACAGACAGTCTGGAGCACATGTATTCCCAGAGTGCTCGTGGGTATCACATCCATATTTTCAGAAAGCTTAATTTAGAACACAAATGTCCACGACAGAGAACAACTGGGTTGGCTCTGAGGGGACTCCAAAACTGATGGCTTCAAACTGAGGTGGCAGCTTGGGAGACAGGCGGAGAGATGGAGTTCCACCAGGCTATCCACACAACGGAGTACTAAACAGTTACAAAAAAGAAAGAAAAAAAAAGCTGAATTGGAGATGGGAAGCTGGCTCAGTCAATAAAGTACCTTAAGATCTCCACCAGCCACATAAAGCCAGGCATAACAGGGCAGCCTGCAATCCGGCTCCGGGAAGACAGAAACAAGAGGGATTTACTGGCGTGCCAGTCTAGCCAGTTGGTGAACTACAGGTTCAATGAGAGGCCAGGTCTCAAAAAATAAGATGCAGGGCTGGCAAATTGGCTCAGCAGGTGAAGGCACTCTCCACCAAGGCTAATGACCTGAATTTGATTCCTAGAGCCCACGAGCGGGGAGGAGAGATGAGACTCCTGCAAGTTGCCCTCTGACCTTCACGCGTGTACTATGGCATGCATATCCCTTTCCAATGCAAACAAAATAAATGAATAAAATTCAGTTAGAGAGCAATCAAGGAGATACCTGATGTCCATTTCGGGCCTCCACATAGATGTGTGTGCGCAAGTACACACACATACACACACACACACACACACACCACACCCAGTGACTTAGATTCCTGTATTCTGACATAGGACAATTCTACATAGATGGTCTAGAGACAAAGGGGAAATGCAAAAGATATGTAGGACTCAGTAAGAGGCAGTGGGGCAGCAAGAGCTTTCCTCTCCTGCCTGCCCAGGAGTGCAGAGAGCTGCTGCAGACACACCCCACTGCTCATACCTGATTCAAACTCCTGAGGAGTGCAGCCACCTCTGGAACATGTGACCTCAAGGGCAGGGAGGTGGAAGGAAGCCTCTAAGATCTCCATTCCAAGTACAGCCTGTAGGGGGACATCTTGCAGGTATTTCCTGGTTCCTGTCCGAAGGTGGGAATCAGTGGAGGGGTGGGAAGCTGGCCCAGACTTTGATATCAGAGACCCTCCTTGTCAGAGAGGGTAGATCAGTCTTCCTACCCTCTACCACAGTTAAGAGTCCACAGTTGGAACCCACTGACTACATCATATCCTGCCTCTCATTTGCATTTAAGCTTCTCATCCTCGAAATGAGTAGCACTAGTACTTTCTCCTGGCCTCAGACAAAGGGTTAGAGGTCCTGATGCAGGCAGAGTGCGGAGGGCTGTGCATGGCCCATGGGAAGAGCCCAAGACAGGCTGGCTTGAAATGGTTCATGCTCTTCCTTTTCACCTCCACACTACGATGATCCATGATCCCTAAGGAGGTTCAATACGAGAATGACCACGCTTGAAGGTATTCATGTCTATACTTCTTTCTTATTACAAAAAGCATGTCATTTTATATGTGAGGGGAAGGTTTCTTTCATTTTAATTTACAGCCTTGGCAATGTAAGTCCCTGGTTGGGTTGCAGCTTGGTGGCAGAGTACTTGTCTAGCATGTGTAAGCCTTAGCATTGCAGGCACCAAACACCAATTAAAATCAGACTTCCAGATCCTATTCGGCCCTTCTAAAAACATAGTCTTGCCCAAGTTTCTAGAAATAACAAAAATCCATGCAAATAGCTAAAGCAAACTTGGGAAGGGGTATAGATAGACCTGGAGGTACAGAGCAGCTGGGAAAGTGACGTCCCCACGCCTTGCAGAAAGCTGGTCCAGGGACAGGAGAGTCACCAGACAGAGAAGGATGGAGCTGCAGCCTTTCCCTGGCCTCGGGGACTCAGTTGCTTCTCCCTTAGGCTCTGAGCTTGTGGGAGAACAGGACAGAAATATTGCCCTTATGGCCAGACACTCAACAGGAATTGGCGAACTACTCTATGTTCCGGAGCTAGGTGCCTGCCTACTCTATGCACCCTCCTCTGGGCCGAGAACCCCAGCTGCTCAGATGGACACGATGCCCCACTGGCCCTGATTGGGTGGGTCTTCTAACATTAACTGGACTGTTAGGACCTGAAGTGGAAGTACAGAGAGAGTGGTGGGGATGGGATACCAATATGTATCTGTTCCAAGTCTTCTCTTTCCAGCAAAGAAATCAAGGACGTAGTCTCAAACGTCTTTAGTGACGTTGGATGATAGTGAACACCAGACCTAAGAGAACACTCTCCTTCTGAGAGAATCAAGCAGGTTCTCTCAATGCAATGAATCCATTCTTTCCACGCAGGCTACTGCAACCTAAGGACACTGAGCGGAAGATAGCTGTACGAGAGGGCGCCTGTGCCCCGCCGATGCTCTGCCCCAATGTAGTCTCACAAGATGTCTGGGGCTCCAGGAATCACATTTAAATGCCAGCTAGGGACCTAGGCACACAGTATCCATAACCTAACTCAGGGGCACACCTCCCTCTTCCTTTGTCATTGTAAAACTATTTATAAACACAGGATCAGGGCCCAGTCCAAGGCAAACTCAGTACCTCATACGAAGTTGCTAAAGATAAAAAGTACCACTCAACTGGAAATTATGCCTCATTTAGTAGAAACATTATCTCCAATTAGAATAACTATCTAATGAGCACTAAAAGGGGAAAAACTAATTACAGGAAACACGAGCTGTCTGAATTGGAAGGAATCTCACAGGTCAACATAAAAAAATGTGTCCTCTACCCACCTTTCCCAACCCCCAACTATTACCAGGAGTTCCCATTACCGTGTCTCTAGCAACGTTTCTACATGCCCACTGAAGCACTACCTTCCATCCTGGGTGTACTATAGTTCTCAGGAAATCTTACCTCAAGTAGATCCAAAACTGACTTATTTGGAAGACCTATATCAGTTGGCACAGCATTTGCCCAAATCTTGCCACTGGAGCACCATAAACAGACCTTCCTCTGCACACATGCCTGTAGTTGTACACCTACTATGGTGGCTCACCAAGGAAGACATGGAGGCATTTTCGTATTTACAAGCCCTGCCAGACCTCAGTGGAGGGAACCACTATCCTGGCCAGCACCATACTCAATGGACAGTGGAACCCCAAGCGTCTGAGCTCAGATGTTTTTATTGATACAGAACTCCTCAGGTGTTCTACTGATAGCACGTGCAGATCATGAGCAAACATCTCCCACATAAATCCAACACCTGCAAACGATACAAAATGCCAAGACCTATGCAGCCCTTTTCCCAACCATGCACAAAACAATTATTTTATACATAACTAAAAATAAACTTCCACAACACATGCCTTCCACGTTTGAAAAGTAAGCTTAGCCTAAGTGTGGACATGCACATTTGTCCTTGCAACAACTCCTCCATAACACCCTATCCTCTGGGATAAGACAATGCTAATTTTGTTTTATTATGGCATGGGCAACAATGTGTTCAACTGACAGACAGCCCCTTCTTCAGCTCCAGGGATGGGATCTAGTTAACCTTTGAAACTGGAGAGCCAAAGAGGTAACCACACGATATAATTTGGTCAATGAGATATAAGAGCTTTTACTTCCTAATTAGAGGAAGTATACTTGAGAAGAGATCCTACGGTCTGTATCTTCTGCTTCTCCTTCCCTAAAAGTAGTTGTATGGGGAAGTGATGCTTAGAGCAAGCCTAGAGCATCTTGGCACCACGAGGTGACAAACTTAAAGATGAGAAGCCAAGGGACCAAGTGTGCAGAACATAAATCCAGAAGGAGCTTGGGCCTGGGATAACAATGAAGGCACTGTTGTTCACCCTGTTGCACACTTGAGCCATCCTGTTCCCTGACGCAATTGTAGTTTATCATCTAACCATTATTTAAGTTGTAATGGAATGTGTTTTAACCAAGAATAGCTTCCTGGAGCTACTAGAACGGGTGTTCTCGTCCCAGGCTAAGACCGATTAGCTGTTTCCAGCGTTTTCCTGAGCCTCGCTCACCTCTTGACCTTTCTCCTCGGTTCAGCTCTCTGCCAGGTGAAATGGAGAAAACTCAAGCCTGCAGAGCCCCACGGTTGAATGTTACGGCGTGTGTCGGTCTCTGCATTCTGAGTGTCCAGGAACATAACCCTGTTGGGTCACTTGCAATAAAATACAAGTGAAAGGACTCCTGGAGATGTAAGAGCTCTTGCCAGGCAGAGCTGTTTCTTCTTAACTCAGCAACACTCCAGATCCCTCTTCACCCAGCAGCCACCTCCCACATTGGCTACAGTTGCTACAGCTCAGAAATCTCCCAAGTGCTCAGGCCAAGCTCTTTCCCTCGTCTGGGCCATGTGGACCTTCCTACTTGGATCTGAGTTTGGGGCTTTACATTTGTGCTCTGGGCTGCTTGGCTTGACTCCTTGGGCTATCAATGTGACTTTGAACTCATTACTCTCTCATGCTGTCTATCAGCTCTCCTCTCAGCTTGTGACTGCCTAGAAATGCAATCCTCATGCTTCCAATGTACTCCTCCCGGACACGAAGGGCCGGGGGAGCCAACCCACAGCGGAGTAAGACCAGAGATAAATGCTAACACAGTGGCAGCCATCAGTCAACATTGTTATCGCTTCTATGTCTAAAAATGCACCACTTTCATGCCCACTTTTACAGTTACAGTAGAATCCTTTCTCGTTTTAATGCCAAGGGGAGGCAGGAGTCATCCCGCAGGAAGGAGCTAACGATGCTGAAGAAGGCAGAGTGACAGGAAGCTGGCATGTCCCACGGTCTAACATGATGACACGTGTCAGTCTCTGCATTCTGAATGTCCTATAACAAAAGCTTGTTGAGTTGTGCGTAACAAAATACAAGTTTAAAGGACTCCTGGGGATTTAAGAGCTTGGCTCTGGAGAAGACTGCATTTTGATGAAATGAAGGCATTTGTTTGATAACAATAGAACATTCTCAGAATTTGTAAAGCAGGACACCTAACTATGTATATATTTTTATTGCCGACACAATAAAAACCCAAAGGGGGAACAGTCCTGAATGGTGTCTGTGACAAACAAGGGCGCAGAAAATAAGAGGAAGGGGTAAAGGGAGAAAAAGAAACGAATGATGAGAAAGCCATCAGGACGAGTGCTTTTGAACTGCCTGATGTTTGATCCTTTAAAAAATCTGAACTACCTGTCACAGTCAGCTTCAGCTGTCAATTTGACACAAACTTAGTCACCCAAGAGGAGGGAACACCAACTGAAGAACTGTCTAGATCAGCTTGGCCTGTGGCCATGTCTGTGAGTCATTGTCTTCATTGCTAATTGATGTAGGAGGGCCCAACCCACTGTGGGTGGTACCATCCCCTGGGCAGGTGGACCTAGGCTGTATAAAAAAGGTGGCCGAAGCCGGGCAGTGGTGGCGCACATCTTTAATCCCAGCACTTGGGAGGCAGAAGCAGGCGGATCTCTGTGAGTTTGAGACCAGCCTGGTCTACAGAGTGAGTTTCAGGACAACCAGAATTACAACAGAGAAACCCTGTCTTGGGGGTGGGAGAGAGAGAGAGAGAGAGTGAGGAGAAAGAAAAGAGAAAGGTTCCTGAGCGAGCCAGAGCGAGAACACCAGAAAAACAACATTCCTCCAGTGTCTCTGCATCAGTTCCTGGTTCATGCCTTCAGTTCCTGCTTTGGCGTCTCTCAGTGATGGATGGTAGCCTGTAAGCCAAAATAAACCCTCCACAAACTGCTTGTGCTCAGACGGCTTACCACAGTAACAGAAAACAAACTGGAACACCACCACATTCAATTTCATGCCCACCGTCCACCACAATGTCTTCTCATGGCACCTTTTACCACTGCCAGTTCCGCCAACATCATTGCTGTCACTACTGCCACCAACAGTAGCTGTACAGCCACCACCACTAGGAACAACCCCGCCACAGCCAGACAACCACCGTCAAAGCCGTGATTACAGCAATACTTACAGCCACCAACGTCGCTACCAGCATAATCGTTACTCCACGGCCATCGAGAAAACGCTCCCTAAGTGCTGCCCCGGGTTGTGAAGAAGACAGGAGACCTGGGTTATAGTTTGGGCTCTGCTGATCAGCTGAGTATGTCACGATACGTCTTTGCATCTCAAATCCATGAGTATATGTTGAATGAATGAAAGAATTAATATAATAGTATGTTGTGTGGGTTCTTAAAGTCCGCAGAAATAAAATGTGCTACAAGGCACATTTTCCACCTCCATCTCAGAGAAGTAGAAGCTGCGACTGAACTGTCTCTGATAGCTCATACTTATTCCTCTGGGGCTACTGATTGGAAACAGGAACCACGTAGCCACCTGGAACGTACACAGAAAAATGTGTGTCTCCGCAAAGAGTATGCGTGGCTTTTAAGCCTGTTCCCAAAGTGGACAGTTCCTAAAAAAAAAAAAAAAAATACGAAACAGTATGGCCGGCGTCCACATCGTGCCTGACAGTTCGAAGTCGTTCACTTACCTGTTTAACTTTCTTCTCCTCATAGAACGAAACCTGCGCCTGCCTGCGTGTTCTCTTCGCCTGTCTACGCAGAAGGTTCGTAGCATTTTATTAATAAAAAAATGGAAACATCCAGTGCATCCATTTTCAGAATGATTGAGCGGAACAAGCAGAAAGCCTACGTGTAAAAGAAGGGAAACCTTGTTGGGTGAATAACCCAGTGAATTCATAAACACAGTACTGGGTTTTAAAATAAGTTTTTTAATATAAGTACAAGACTTATCTTTCCTTAAAATACAGTCTTCTAGTCGTAGATCTGTCATTCAAAAGTTAGACAGAGGTCACCCCCAGAAAACAAAAATTAAGGAAGAAAGAAAACGCCATGCAAACTACAGACTCCTCCAACGGTTCAATTATTTTCCAGAAAGATTGTTCCAATGTAAACTTTGGCCAGCACAACAGCACAGAGCATTAATCACTGATATAAATCTTTGACAGTTTCATAGGATAGAATCATACCTCACTGCTGCTTTGATTTGCATTTCTCAGACTATTAAAACAAAAGGTTCTAAAGCTTGTATTTAGAACAATTCTTCCCTGACTTTGAACCGGGACCTTGTAACTTGGTGAACAGAGCATGCGTAAAGGACGCCAGCGTGTGTTGAATGCTATGGGAGCCTGGGCGCGGTCAGGCAAGTCTCTTCCATTTGCTTGCTTCCTCACTTTTATTCAGTAGCACACAGGTCTACCTTAGTAACTGTGCCATTAACACCAGCCCTGCACAACGTATCAGGAGACGGGCTCTTGTCAGAGACACAGAGGGTGTGTGTAGCTGTGTTTTAAAATCAGGGAGTGGGAAACTGAAACAGAGACCACGTCGAGGAGCAGGAACCGGCCTGCGCAGTGACCCGGTGTGACATGGCTTTTCACTAGCTCATCCTAGTTCCCACCTAAACCTTTGAATTCTCAAAAGTTTCTAAAGTGAAGGAAACTGGAGGCGTGGGAAAGTGACTCGGTCAGTAAATTGTGTGAGGACTGATTTCGAATCGCCAGTACCCATATAAAAAGAAGGAAAGCTGGGCAATCTGGGGTGTGTCTAACCCCAGCAGTGGGGAGGCGGAGACAGGCAGACCCGTGGAGCTCATTGGCTAACCAGTCCAGCTGACTAGAGGAGCTCTATGTTCACAGGTTCAAGGAGAGACATGTCTCAACAAAAATCAGGTGAAGACGCCAGGACAACATTTGATGCCGACTTCTAGGCTTTACAGCTGCATACGTGCAGATACCCGTACTGAGTCACACATACATCCTCACACACATCCCCAAATAAAAGAAACAAGAAACACTTCTCCGAGCTTTCCTGGGACTAGCTGAAGCTGTAGTAAAACAATACTGCATTTCACTTGAATAGACTTTAGAGATTCTGGAAAACAGCAATAGCCACCTTGAGATGTATTTATTATGAGTTTTTAGCACAATACCAGTGGGGTACAAGGAGAAATTCTAAAACAACTACTTATAAACCTTAAATGAATTTAATTAGACAGCTAAAAAATTTTTTTAAATCTAAATTATAAGCCATTGGAGACATGATTAATTACATGCACATTATGCAGAAAGCACACTACAGAAACCACCCATGGCTTCCCTCCCGCATCCAGATGTAAATATATTGTTGCCAGCAAGACAGCTCTAAGTGGGGGCAAATGCAGACCCAGTGTCTGCGATAAAAGCCAAGGGATTTGAACAGAAGGACTTTCTACCTGCCCTTGAGCCTAGAGACTACTAACCCTCTCCCTAACTCCCTGAGGAAAGTTCCTGAGATTTCCTCCTATCTTTTCCCCAGAAGACTAAGCCCAGTAGTTCCTCATTCAGCCATTCCCTCAGGACCTAATACACAGCATGGCTTTTTCTGCCCTGCCTGGTGTTATGATACCATGTGCTCAATACGTGCAGGGTGAGCCATCACTTATAGGGGCCAGGGATGACAAGCAGGTTACAATGTCATTATCTGTGGGGGAAGCAGATTTTTCAAACAGTGCATAAATAGAATAATCTAATTTTTAATTTTATAGGATATATACATGAAAAGGAAAATTCTGGAAAGATGTTCTTATATGCCAGCCTTCGAGGATGGAAAAGAAAGATGAATTGAAAATGAACCCTGGTGAGGCCTCTTTCCTTTGGTCAGGGAATGAAACAGCCTGGCAGCCTCCTCCTGACCTGGTTCCGTGCCTGCTGGGGTCAGCTGGGAGGCGAGGGCCTGTGTTTTGAAGCCTCTGCAAAAGCAGGTGTGCAAGGAAGAAGGGAATTGGGGGTAAATGACAACTTTGCCCTGTTTGTCTGTGGTTTCCATTCTACAAGGCTTTATAGAGACCCTTGCTGGATGGTTGCACATTTCTGGGAAATGGGCTACACAGTGATCAACCCAGAGAAGATCTTGGATCTTGTGTTTTGCTAGGAAGACCCAATAGGGGAAACTCAGTACGAAGTGCCAGGTGGGGCTGGAGCCCAGGACTAGGAGATCTGTCAGATCCCGGAACTCAGCAGAAGGGTATCTGAGGAAGGAGCTTCTAGCAGAGGGAACAGCCAGGAGAAAGGCCCTGAGGTCAGATGAGTCTTGAGTAGGCATAGTCTGGAGGCCCCAGGCAAGATGCAGTTAGAGCAGAAACCTGAGGTTAGATCACTTTATGGGACATGGGACAAGGTGAAAATAGAGGTCTTACTCAGAAAAACCAAGGAGCCTCTGCGAGATTCAACGCGAAGGGCTCGACGTCTGCTTTTTTTCATGGCTGTCCATGGATGTGCACATGTACACATGAATCTGGAGGTCAGAGGCCAACCTGAAGCGCACTTCCGTGTTTTCCAATCCATGTCATTTTTCCCTTGGTGAGATGGACTCTCACTGGCCTGGAACTCACCAAGTGGGCCAGGCTGGCCACCAGCAAGCGCCATGGCTGGCTTTTATTCCATGGACTTAAATCAGGTCATTGTGCTTGCAAGGCAAGCACCTTACCAACTGAACTACTCCCCTAGCCCAACTTGTGCTTTTTCTTTTTTAACAGCTTTACTGAGTATAATTCCTTTGTCGTGTAAGTCACCCCTTTAACATGCAATATTTCTTTAGTCAACAGATTTGGACAACCTGATTTTAGAATACTTTTGTTTCTTCCCACAAAGCACGCGCACCATTAGTATTCAGACCCTGCCTCCTTCTGCACCTCCAGTCCTGGCAAACACCACAGCTTCCCGTCTCTCAGAGTGTGCGTGTTGCGGGCATTTCAGCTCGCTGGAATCATGCAATCATGCACTCACCTTCTGGATGCTGTTTTCAAGGGTGATCCCGGCTGCAGCGGGTGTCAGTTCCCATTCTTGCTATACCAAATTATAGGATATCCCACATTTTACCTAATTCATTACCTCTTAGTAGCTATTGGCGCTGTCTCCATTCTGGACTGTTCTGGACACTGCTTTGAACTTCCGTGTGCTTGTATTTTCTTTTCCGTTTCCTGAGGAATTAACAAACCTTGCTGGGCGGCTGCACAGCCTGTCATTCTCCCAGCAGAGTAAGAGAGCTCTGGCCCTCCACTCCTCGCCCGAGCTTGCGCTGTCTGTCTTCTCTATTGAGCCATGCTAGTGGGCACGAAGCCTTAGCTCCTTCTGGTTTTGATGTGCATTTTTCTAATGGCTGATGACGTTAAGCATCTTTTCATGTGCTTATTAGCCAATTGCATTTATTATTTAGAGAAAAATCTATTCAGATACTTACCCATATAAAATTGGGATATCATTTTTTTATGATGTAAAGGGCTTATTCTGACTGCTTGGTTTAAAAAAAGAAATACCAGAAACACATAATATTTGGGAAAATGAGAAAAAAAGAAATAGCAATTTTAAAAGAAACTGATTTAGAAATGGGGATCTTCGTTTGGGTCCCCAGGACCCACAGAAAAGGCTGGGATCAGCAGGGTGCACCTCCTATTTCAGCTCCAGGGGATGGAGATGAACAGTCCATCCTAACTGCTAACAGATTAGCAGTCCACCTCGCCAAGTCCACAAGCTACAGGTTCTGTAAAAGACCCTGTGTCAAAAAATTAAGTGGAGTGTTCCTGAACACACCTGCCATCAACCTCTGGCTTCCAGTCACTGATCGGATGTAGATTCCCCACCAGGTGTAGCGCTCAGAAAACTACATCATCTCTGAACTTTGCTGTTCTAATTTACTGGGCTCAGTTAGGACAAAGCTGATGTATTACTTCAATAAGGAAACTGGAGTCACTTGAACTTGTACATCACCACAGAGGACAGACACAAAAGCAAGGTACCCATAGGGCAGACAAAGCCATATTAGAAAGAGATGTAGTTCCCTGCAATGAGACACACCTGACAACATTGGGGAACCTAGGTTTGCTTATTGCTCAAGAGCAAAGTTAATCTCAAACACAAGAAGGGGTGATGGGAAGGCAGTATGTACCGGGCCATCGTGTTAAATTAATATTGCTCTAGAATTAGATGGACTCACCGGTTCTGAAGGACAATCATGGAATACAAGGGAAAACACAAATACATAAGGAGACTATGTGAAAAATGAATATACAAATAGTCACAAGGAGAAGACTGGAAGAAAGTCGACATGGTACTGAGATGTCACTGTAATGACAGGAAGCAGCGATATTGTCACCTGTTCATATTGAACTGCCACGAAGGTGGGACATGCTGTCTGGCTGGGCAGCTATGCATAACAACTGTAACTCCATATTTACAGAAAAGGAAAGCATGCCCTGATGGGCATCCCAGAGTCTCCTCCACATCACCAAAAGTCCAGGTAACCACAACTATGAGGCAGGTTGTGGGTATTATTTTCTTATTCACATAGACAATACTTGCTCAAGTGTTTATGTTTTTCCAATGGATAATCATAGATTCTAAGGTTAGACTATTTAGATGCAAATCAGTAGCACTAACTGGATGTTAGTATTTAGACCAATGGCTTCTCCTCACTGACCCTCTGGTTCCCCTCAGCGCATCATGGGAATGACGATAGAACATACTTCCCCGGCCAGTTGTAAGAACTGAAGGAAGGCTTGAAAAATGCTGCAGAAAGCCCGGCACACTGTAACTGCATACTGACTGGTACTGGGTAATATCTTGCCCCATTTGGAATTGCTATAACAAATTATCTGTGGCTGCGAACTTTATACAGAAAAGAGGTTTATTTGATGAAGTCTGGGAGACAGGTACAAGACATGGGAGTCTCTTCTGTTTGGCATCAGGTACGAGCCTTCATCACAGCATGAAATATGGCAACATGGAAAGGGTACTTATTGGAAGGAAAGAGAATGTAACACCAAAACCAGAATCAAGGGACAAGGTGATTCTTTTTATAGCCACTGGCTCTCATGGGAATTATGCCACACCTACCAGACCTGACCCACTCACAAGGTACATCGTTCATGATGGCAGATCCCCCAGGACCTCATGACTGTCCTTTAGGTAGAGATTCCGTGCCACCCACACAGCCAGACATCACAGAACCCTAGCACTAGCATAATTATGATGAGGTTGGTTAGCATAAGGCCACCTGTACAGGCCCTGACTGACTGGAGCATCACTCCCCAGAAGCTGCAGGCTCTTTCCTCTTCTTTCTCCTCCCTTGTCCTCAGCCCTTTAGACGGGTCCATTTATTCACAAGTACTCAAGGCTCCTCCCTCTCATCTCTCCCACAGGCTTCAGTCTTTACCCTGACTCTGCACGTATCTTATTTAACTTCTCCACAGAGGTCCAAGGTTTGGGAAGTATACATGGATACCACTTAGAGGTAGACATGGAGACTGCCTGTCTGGTCCCTGAAGCTGCTCAGATCTCATCTCAGGGATGGAAACACACTCTTGGAGCATTCCTAAGAAGTTCTACAGAGGATTTAAACTTTGATCTGGTCCCCCGCTTCCTCCTGTCCTCTCCCTTGCCTTTTCTTGATACACTAAAACATGCAAACATGCGCAAGCTTGATTGAGCACAGGTTGAGGAGCCTTTTTAAACAGCCCATTAAAACTATTAAGAGTTGAAAAATGACCTTGGCTGCAATCGCTTTATTACATTGTTTGAGGTGAGGAGTGATGGGGGGTGGGGTACTGGTTAGAAAGCCTGGCTTGTCTTGCCTCTGATTTCTCGGGGCTTTCCGTACAAGCTTCTAAATTTGGATCTCAAGAATTATTGAGCTTCTACTGAGGAAAAAGATATTCTGAAGTCCTGCCAAAGCTCAAAGTAACTCTTCAGCTCTTTCTCCTAGAGCCCTTGGAAAGAGACTGGGGGCCGATTTTACATTGGAGGGGTGGGTGCTAGCTCCGGGGATAGTTGTTGAATTTGTTGCTGGGAAAGAGATGGGTGGAGGGAGTGAGGATTCCCTGCTAAACTGCCTCCTTCCTTAGGACGCTGGGCTGAATCTTTGTGGGCATTTATGGCCAACCCATTTAGTGTTTTTTTAAAAAGCAAGATTCCAAGCACACTTTAAAGATAAAGACATGCCTCTGCTCTTTGCTTTATTGTCTAAAAAGGCTGAGTATTGGGAGCTGGGTACCATTGGATTGGAAATGAGAACAAACTGAGAACCCAGAGTACCATAGAAAAGCCCACAGGTGTGTGTGAGAGAGAGTGCATACGTGCGGGTGTGGGGTGTGGTGTGAGTGAGTGCACGTGCACATGCGTACGCGTGTGGGGCCGTGAATGAGTAGCAGTGAGGGCTTAAGCTGGGGGCCCAAAGGAGTCCAGGGACAGAGTGGCCCAGCCAGAGTGACGTCCATCTTCCCTCCTGTCATCTCTTGAGGACAAAGTAAAGGATGCCCCCTGGACTCCCTAGGTCTTTTGTTATGCTCTAAGGAGTTTACCAAATCAGAGTCTATCCTTCCTGAGCACCAGCTGCGCATCAGGAATTGTACTAATCATGTCAGTAGACTCTCCAGTTCTCATCATTAATCCTCACAGCATCCATGGCAGAAGGACCATTCCTTAGAAGAGACCAGATCGGGGCATGAAAGTAATTTGCCCCAAACCCCATAGCAATGAAGTGAAATTGCCTGATATAGTTAGGATCTGAAATATCCCCAAGTGGCCATGCCCTAAAGGCCTGGTCTCTATACTCAGACACTAGGGGGAAGTGATACTCTCTTTAGGAGGTGGGGCCAATTTGGAGGAAGTACGTCATGCCTTTGAAAGTCATAAGGAACCCTGACACCAGTTTCCTTTTCCAACCACCACACACTTAGCTCTACCACATGTTCCCCTACCCTGATGTTCCCTCTCACCACAGGACCAGAAACTATGACATCAAGTGAGTATAGATGGAAACCCCTGAAACCATGAGCCAAAATAAACCTTCATCCTTTAAGTGATCTCTGGGGAATTGTGTCACAGTGATGGAAAGATACTACAGTGTCAGAGTCTCTGCACTTGTTTATTGTGTGCATGTGAGGCAGGGCGGGCTTCGTTCACCGCGTTTGTTTGCAGGTACCATCTCTCCCACCTGTGTACAGATCCCCTTGTGTACCCAGTGCTGAGGAGTGAAGAGACCAAAAGATACAAAAACTGGAGTTTCTCCCTTCAAGGTGCTAGGGGGAGCCTCTTACTTCTCTAATGTGCAAATTGTGACCAAACTTGCTGCATGGAGGATCCTGGATAATCCCCGAAGGAATCTGACATTGGGCCCTGTGGGCCCCAAGAGTTCCTGAGATAGTCTAAAGTTTCCCCTTCTGAGCACTGGCCAGAGTAAGAGTTGCCATAATGGTCTATGGCTAAAGTAGGCATTTTCTATGTTTAGAAAAGTGCTCTAAGCAGTATCCTAGCAATCAAAAGGGGTCTGACAGAAGACAATGGTTTAAAAGTCTGGATTTGATAAGAAACATGATAAGCTCATGTTTCTGAAGCCCACTCTTTTTATCTCTCAAAAACAGAAGGGGAAGGTATGCCTTTCTAATATTAAAAAAGAAGGGGGGTGTTCCACATTCTGTGCTGTAACTCTTCACAGGTGTGGCTCCTGAGAATTTAGTTTCCAACAGTGCTGAGGCTGCACACTGACCTTGACCCCTGAACACCAGCTCCTTCCATCCAGGAATAGCCTGCAGTGTCTCCCACGTACCTTCAAACCACTGGAAAACTGGCACCAGTGACTGACATTTCCAGAAGTCTGGAAGTGGGTACCTGTGAGACGCCGCTTCGCTCTCACAGCTGCGCTGTCTCCTGGGTCGGACAGCTCAGCCTGGCAGAACAGGACCCAAGCAGTCTCTGAACAGACTCACAGATGGCTCCCACTTCCTTGCTGTGCGACCCTCGGAGAGTTTACTCATCCCTTCTCATCCTTGGCTTCCTCACAGGATTGCTAGAGCCTTAAGTAAAATTTTTAAATGTGCTGAATGCTAGTTGGCAATGTTATTATTTCAATGCAAATTGCTCCTTTCCTCTACAGACTCAGAATTCTCCCTACATCCAATTTCCTTTTGAAACTTAATTGAAGGAAACCTAAATTACCGTGCACTTCCCCATCTCATCTGCCAGACTGGTGCATCCTCAAGTTTGGAAATACGGGCTGAGGGTAAGGCTGTGGGGGATGGGCACTCCCACCCACCACTTGCGAGAATATACAAGCCTGGGGATGAAGACCTCCCAGCAGACCTTACCTTTGACTCATCAGAGTTACTTCTGGCAACTTAGAGACCCACTAGCAAAATGAGCAGAAAGACACAGGTCACATTGACCAATGGCAACGAATGGGCCTTAATGCTCCAGATTTGAAGAAATCAATTGTAAATACAAGACAGAAATATGAGCATGGATTGAGTGTTTGACAATCCTGAGGAATTGCCACTGGTGATTTTAGGCATGGTTGTGGTCCTGTGGGTTTGCTTTTCTTTACAGATCCTTAACTTTTAGAGGTAATTGCTGAGATATTTATGAATGGGAATACAATGTCAGATGTGTTTAAAAATAGGCCAGGAAGAGGGAATGTGTGGGTGACAGAACTTGGGGGTTTGTCCTATTTCTGTGTTTGTGTGAGAGTTCCCATAATGAAATAAGGACGGTGAGGATAAAGAGGAAACCCTACCAAGCTCTCCTTATTCCCAGGGCTCTTCCCTCTCCCCAGGGACCCTTGGCTTTCCATTGCTCTGAAGTCTTCCACACATTCTCTGGGCATTTAAGTACCAGCTGTGTACTCACAAGAGGTGGGGGATGGTAATGTTTTTAAGACTACGGTTTTTGGGTCTTGTTGTTGGTTTTACAGTAGTGCTATTACCCTTGCTGATGATCCCCTCCCATGCTTTTGCCCAGTCCTGTCAGGGAGAGACTCCACACTGGCAAGCAGAGATCTCTGTCATGGTGACACTTTCCTTGAAAATGAATATGAAGCAAGGAGAAAGGACCTGGGTAAGTCTCCTACAGACAATTTTACAGCTTTGGGTTTGATGTCATGACTGGAAAAATCTCAACGCTGAGATGACCTCAGGCACATTTAGACAACTACATCTTTGCTTGGCTCGTGGTTGACTCTAGCATTGGAGCACAAAAGGTGCAAAGTTAACTGGAAACCCAGCTGTTTCAAGAAGTAAAGAAACACTCAAAGAATGATGAGGGTGTGTCAGAATACAGCCAGGTTTCCAGGAGCCAGGTCTAAACTGAGCATCAAAATAAACAAGGAGATAACCTGTGGAAAGAAACCAACCTGAATATACTACACCTAACTAAATAATCGCTGGGGAGACGGGTTGTCTTAGTGTCTTCCTGTTGTAATAAAACATTGACAAAAGCAACTTAAGAGAAAAGGGGTTTATTCCCCTCTCAGTTCAGGGTAGGGGAGTGAAGGCTGCTGGAGCTCAAAGCAGCTGGTCACACTGTGTTCACAAACAAGAAGCAGCCCGCCACTCAGCTCCCTTCCTTCACTTACATTCCAGCCAGGGAATGGTGCCACCCACAGTGGGCAGGTCTTCTCCCCTCAAAGAATTCAATCATGGTCAGAGCCTGTCCCCCAGGGGATTCTAGACTCTGTCAGGTTGACAATTAGAACTAACCATCACAGAATTTGTCCTTCTTACAACAGCAAGACAAGGGAGACGTATAAAATAACCAAATTAACAGCTGTCAAGGAAGTAGCATCACCCGATGAACATGCTGGTGGGTGAGAGTTTGGAGAACAATGGAATATTTTTATAGTCTGAAGGTACCTCCCCACAAAAGAACCTCGCCATGGAAAAACTTAGGCCCTAAGTCTTAGAAGCTCAAAGGTAGCCTCTACAGTGATGGGACAGTTCAGCCACACACATTTCCTGCTATGATACCTGGAGGAAAATGCACTGTATCTTCTGGGGCACGTCTACAGAAGCATCACCGTGTGAACCTCGTCACATGAAAGCATCAGACAGACTCGAGGTGGGAGCTCTTTTATAAAATCATTCACTGGAGTACCAAAAAATAAAAATAAAAAATAAATGAACATCTAAAAAAGAATGAATCGGTTGATCAACAGATTGATTGTTATACCTTAATATGTTTGATTTTTCTCTCTCTTTTTTTTTTTTTTAAATGAACCAGTCAGAGCGCCTCAAGAATATCAATATCACGGAAAACGAAGAAACACTGGGAACTGGTCCAAATTAAAGAAGACGAAAGACAAAGAGCATCACGGGCATAACAAAGGATACCGCAAAAGATTTGTAGATGAGAAAATCTCGTGCAAATGTTGACTGTCTGTTTCGATGACTGTACCATGGTCATGTTCGAGAATGCTCCTGATGGTCCTGATTTGGGGAGCTAGACTGCCAGGTATTCTCCCACTTTCTTAGTTTGGCCTGCTGTAACAAAACAACAGCACCATAGACTGTGTGAGGTAAGCCATACAGAACTGTTTATTCCAGTTACTGAGGCTTAGGACGTCCAAGATCAAGGTGCCAGCATGGCCCGGGTTCTGGCGATGGCTCACCTCCTGCTTTGTAGATGTCCGTCTGATTATACCAGCCTGACTGGATAAAGGAGCGAGTTCTCTCACTGCCATCTTGTGTGTGTGTGTGTGTGTGTGTGTGTGTGTGTTTAATAAGGCCACTAAGTCCTCTCACGAAGGCCTTCTCAAAATCCCTATCTTTTGATTCCACCTTGGAGGTCAGGCTTTCACGTATGAATCTGGAGACACGCAAACATCCGGTTCACGGCAGCCACGAAGGGCCATCGCGTCAGGTTTGAAACTTAGAATCGAACTGCTCGTTTCAGTTCCTCATCAAAAGCAACCTAAGGAAAGAAGGGTCGGCTTTGGTTCACAGGTGTTGTGCCCGTTGTAGCAGAGGAGTCACGGCAATGGAGCTGCAAACCGGTCACGTGGTAGCCACGCTCGGGAAGCGAAGAGTGATGAACGCTCGCGATGGGTTCACTTTTTCCTTTCCGTACAGTCCAGGATCTCAGCCCAGGAAATGGCAGCACACACGAAGGGTGGATCTCACTACCTAACTAACTTAATCAAATAATCTACCATAGGCCTGCCTAGGGACCCCTCCCCTAAGCCATTCTATTAAGATTAGCCATCATACAGGAGATAGACAGACAGATTGGACTGATTTAAAAAAAAAAAAAAAAGCATTATCCTAACAAGATGGTTCAGTAGGTAAAGGCTGCTTCCATAGAGCCTGACAGCCTGATTTAATCCCCAGGGCCCACAGAGTAGAAGGGGGGAATCAATTCCTGCAAGTTGTCTATATGTGTACCATGGCGCATGTGACACACACACACATATACATATATTTAAAACTACTATCTGAAAAATCTAGGTAAAGGGTTAATGAAAATTCATGGCTTAATTGTTTTAATTTTCAGTGAGTCTGAAATCATGTCAAACTAAAAAGCTTGTGTGTGTGTGTGTGTGTGTGTGTCTCCATGTGCATGTATGTGTATGTATGTGTATATGTGGTACACTTAAACACCTCCACTGAAAAGAAGAAAAAAAATGGTGATATACCAAACCACCTCCTCTAAAAGATACACTCCGAACCTTGAGCCTGAAGGAAACATGCCTTCCTCTCTCAGAAGCCAGCACTGCCCCCCCTCCACCCAGCACTTGCTTTCAGCCACCCATCTACACCACTCCGACTACAGTCAGGGTGAGCCAGGGAGCTGTAAAATGACACTCGCTCTTCTCGCCTGGCACTGAATACTTCTACTTCTCCATATGGCACAGACCATAGCTACAGCACTGCAGGGACCTGTATCATGATTGGGTACCCTTCTCTTTCTCCAAGTGTTCCATCAGCAACCAAAAGGCCAGGGTTGTGCTCGGCTTTGCTGACCATTAACACTCTCAGGGTGGGACCCAGTGCAAAATAAAGATACAGACCTCCTGGTAGAAAACATAATTACGAATGTTAAGACAGAGACAATCAAGCCTTAGATCAAGTACGAATACCTCCCTGTGTGAAGGAGCGGCCACAGCCCAGTGCCGCTGTCCGCAGTCACCACAGTACCAGTGCAGAAAAGGGACTCTGTGAAATGTGTGCAGTATGACTGAATAAATAATGTTCCTGGGACACATTTCAAGTCTGAATTTGACGCTGATGTCTCCAAACTTTAAACTCATACTTGAGTATAGAATAAAAAGGGGCCTTCACAAACCAACACAGGATAGACTCAGAATTCAGGGGCACTCCATCTTTCATGCAACAGCAATGCTGTGACGCCTCCAGCTTTCCACACTTTCCTCCCCAAAGCCACCTCCCAGGTCCAGCCAGTGTGGGCTCTTGGCATTCTAAAGCCCATGCAACATACAGCTCTTGCCCACCTTCCCTCGCAGGTGCACCTTCTGCCTCCTCTCCTCATCCTCAGACTCATTCCAAGTACAGAATGTTCTAGCCAAACTGGGCTTTGAAGAGAGGCCACCAAACCCCCTTTCACTTGTGACCTACATTGCCATTGGTTCCATGGATAGTGCATTTTGTAACTCAAGGAGGAGAATGTTACTATGACAACAGCTCCTGGAGCTACAGGGATGCAAAGCACCTACTTTAAAAAGTTCACTCACCCATATGGCAAATGCACTCCGTCGGTTGTTTCTAAAACCGAATCCAAACAGGGTGAGCTGAAAAGGTATTTTCAAAGACTAACCATACTGTGGCATCTGGGGCAGACAGTTAAGACAGAGCACAAGAATTGTCTGGGTATTTGTTTATTCCATTTGCTTAGTGGGTGTGTGCCATCACGTATGTGCGGAAGCCAAAGGACAACTCTTGGGAGTCACTTCTCTCCTTCCACCACATGGGACCTAGGCATCATACACAGGTTGTCATGTCTAGCTCAAGCACCCTTACCTGAGGAGCTATGACATCACTCCAGGATTGTTTTAAAAATAATTATCACAAATTAGCAGTGTTTTCACTCACTCACATGAACTGGACAATAACAGTGGAAACAGAAGTCTATCAACAAGCACTGACTCTCTATTCAGAAAATCTCACCACTTTTCTCACGGCTTCCCTTTCCGCCGGCCAGCAGATGCCATGCGTGACAGGAACAGAATGTGTCCAAGAGGTCCAAGGACCTCAACGCCTACCTTTCTGATTGTCTCTGCACAATGTGACCTTAGGTAAGTTACTTTTTCTCTGAGGCCCAGTTTCTTCACTGGATACATCTGTTGGTTCAGTCATCCAAATATCCAGAGCTATTTCCTGAGCAGCTTCTAAGAGCCTGAAGGAATGTTGTCTCTGTCGGGGTGGTTATCTGGCCTGAGACGCTGTTAGGTCAAAACCAAAGCAGACATCATGAAAGAAGTCTTTGCTTCTTTCCCTGACCCGTTCCCCTGAGCTGGAAGCTGGAGTCTCCCGTGATTCCCAGAGCCTCAGCAATCCATTCCAATTCAATTTAGTTAGGTCCTTGACTGCATGCATGCATGACGTACCCTCCACTTGGGCTCTTTGCTGTTTGTCTTGTCTAACTTCAATGTGTCCGTTTTTGTACTGTCTTTTATTATTATTCCTTAGAAGTTTGCTTATTTTCTAATGAGAGACAGGAAGGGGGTGAGTCCAGATGAGAGGGGAGGTGGAGAAGAACTGGGAGAAGTTGAAGGAGGGGAGGCTATATGTGAGAAAAATATCTCTTTTCAATAAAAGGGAAAATAAATCGCTTGCTGCTCTTCCAGAGGATTCAAGTTCAGTTCCCAGCACCTATGTCTGTTGGCTTACAACTCCAGCTCCAGGGGATCCATTGCCCCTTCTGCCCTTGGTGAACAGCTACACACAAGTGAGCATACTCACACATATACACACACATATACATAAATAATAAAATAACTTTTTAAAAAAAGACACAACTGGCTAAGCGCTAGTGAACACGTGCAAACAACACTCTGAGTAGATTGTCCTGGTGTGTGAGTATTCACCGTCAGCAGTCAGGTTAGTGGTGGGTTATTTGTATATCACATGGCTTTGACAAGTGTAGATAGATTTAAAAATTAGGTTCTTCTCCACCCTCTCCAAAGTCCCCAGACCTCATCGCCTTCGGGTTGTGCATCCGGATTTGATTCCGCGCACCCCAGCAGTGGTCCGTGACCCTTCTCGCTGTCTCCCTACAAAAGGACCTCACTCATTTTCAATCTTAGTAAAAATCTAGTGCCCAGGGGAGTGCTGCAGAGAAAAGAGGAATCGACAGCTAACCGCGCATCAAAGCTCCAGGGACATGGACCGGAAGCCACATGCCCTTCCTTCCGCTCCTTGCAGCGTCCCTGCCAGCGAGAGGCAGCGAGAATATCGAAATCGCTGTGATAATCCCTTCCGGATGCAATTCTGTTCTGGCTACTGCGTGCAAGGATCTGCTTACTGTTTCTCATCTCACCACGGTTGCATTCAAAACTTGATTACATTCTATTGATCCTGTCATTTAAAAAAAAAAAAAAGACAACAGCATGCTCTCCCCTGTAGTGTCTCCCTTGATGAGCGTGAAAATCCACCTGTGCTTCACAAGTTTCAATGTCTATTTCTTTGCTCAACCCTTTGTTCAACCACCCCACCACTCTGTCCTATGCATGGCCTTAGTTCTTAGTGCTGTTGTTTGCTGGTCTCTGTTTCAGTGATTTGCTTTTCACAACCACCAGAGAGGAATGGAGAACTATGTCTCCAATTCCCAGAGAGTGTCATTGGCCAAATGGTTTCACAATGAATTCATTTATGTTTATTGGTTCCAAGTGTTATTTCTTTCCATTAAAAGTGTCTGTCCTCATGATGAGGGAAAGGCTAGCTGTGACCTGCAATGAGGTCAGCTTCCTAAATGGGCCCTATCCCCATGCTACAGTGTACCCACAGCTCATTGCCTGTCCAAAACCCAACTCTATCCTCTGCCAAGTCCTCCATGGCTGCCCCGGGAATTGCAAACTGATGGAAGAAATTAAGAAAGAAAAGCAGGCTAAGAGCCCAAAGCAGAACCATTAATGAAGCTCCTTCAAAGAAAGATGCAGCTTGAAGAGCTCACACTGGCCGATTACTAGCAAAGCCTGGGTTCCTGTGACTTCCCCACATTTCAATGGATTAAACATCATCATGTCTGATTTTAGGTAGCTGGTTAGATACCTGCTGGCTTGTTAGACACTGGGGGTGGAGCTCTCCCTCAGAATCAACAGCCTATGAAATAAAGACTAAAACTTCAGAACTCTAATTATTGGTCAGAGGAATGGGATCTGGGCCCTGTCTCTGGGTCTGGGAGGAGATGTGCCATCCTGAGCTGCCTAGAAAGTCATTAATAGATACTATCTAAATCTGGTTGCAGGAACTCTAAGGTGAACTACATAGCTGGAGGCTTTCTTATAAAGAACAGGGCACACCATTGCCCACTCCTGCAATGGGCATGTCAGACACATGGAAAGGGGAAGTCTCCTAGGAGAGCTGAAGATTCTAGAACCTTTAGAAATGGCATAAAGTCTTGTCTGCAACACAGACTAGTGTGCTGTTCCCTCCAGTCATTGCTTGCTCTTACCCTTTGAGAGTACTTTACTTGGAAATAAACTCTTGTCTTCTACTCTGTGCTCGATGTACCTTCTCTGAATTCTTTCAATGGATATCACAAGGACTGGAGGGAGAATAGGAGTCCAGAGCAAGATCCCAATGACAAAGTTTCTTTTGGTTGGTTGGTTGGTTGGTTTTGTCTTATTGATATTTAATCTTTATACATTCTTATGTTTATTTTTATGTGTATGTATGTTTGTATCTGTGTGTGTGTGTGAGAGAGAGAGAGAGAGAGAGAGAGGGAGAGAGAGAGTCAAGTCAGAGTCAGAGGACATCAGATGTCATTTCTCAGGTACTATCTACCTTTTTCTTTTTTTTTGAGAGAGTCCCTTACTGGCCTGGAACTAGGCTAGGCTGGCTGGCCAAGGATTCCCCAGGATGCTCCTGTCTCCCCTCCCCTTCCCTCTCCCGCTTCCCAGTACAGGATTTCCCTGTGTATGTTGCTATGCCTGACTTTTGCATGCCTAGAGACTGAACTCAAGTCCCCAAACTTGCAAAGAAAGCATTTTACTACTGAGTTCCCCCAGGCCAGTTTACTATATAAGATAGTTTACTATCTAAGATAGATTTGTTTTAAAGAAATCTTACCCTTATCAAGACTTTTGCAATAACCAAAAAATAACTAGCTACTTTACAATATAAACACAATGAAAATGAAACAGCCAAGAACCAGGTGTGAATTCTGACCACAGACATATAAGATGAAAAGATTACTTTAAAACCCAATTCAATGGCAAAACTGCAATCCTTTTAGCCTTCTACGCTTACTGTTTGTCCTTCCTCTTTCCCTAGTACTTTTAACAGGCTCCTAAAAAAACAAACAACAACAACAAAAGAAAAAAAAAAAACAGTCATGAAGAATCTGTGCAAACACTGCTCCCTAGATCAGTTGGTCTCAACCTGCCTAATGCTGCAAACTTTTATTACAGTCCCTCATGTGGTGGTGACCCACAATCATAAAATCATTTTATAAAATCGTTGATACTTCATAAGTGTAATTTTGTATCTGTTATGAATCGTAATGTAAATATCTCATATTCAGACGGTCTTAGATGAGGCCTATGAAAGGATCATTCAACCCCCCGCAAAGGGGTCACAACCCACAGGTTGAGAAATACTACCCTAGAAAAACCCTGTTTTGTATGAAGAGATATTTTAGGGAGCAGATGTTATCCTAATAAACTAAAGTGACCGTCAAAACATTTTTATTCACATGAAACACACACACACACACACACACACACACACATAGCATGCAAAGTGGAAAAATTCTAAACTCTCAGGAGTAGAATATGTCTACCATAAATCACAGGATACCCAAATAAAAGAACTGTATGCAATGATTAAAAATTATGTTTTAGGGGCTAGGGAGATGGAGCAATTAAGAACACTGGCTGCTCTTTGACTCCCAGCATCTACATGGCAGCTCACAGCCATCTGTAGCTTCAATTCCAGAAAGCATGATGTCTTCTGGCCTCTGTAGGCACTG